>JANBPO010001944.1:0-10550 GCA_024336825.1 Amorphophallus titanum | reverse complement strand
TCTTTGTGTTGAATGCACTACGCTCTGATTGACATGATCGATATAGACTCGTCACGACACCTCCGGGTAATCTTCCGTGCTCGGAGCGTGACAACATGCTAGCAGATTGAAGTTGATCGAACAAATCATCAATCCACGGCAGCAGATACTTGTTATTAATGGTCACCTCATTCAACTGCTAGTAGTCAATACACAACCTCAAACTACCATCCTTCTTCTTCATAAATAATACCGGTGCACCCCAAGGGGAAAAACTAGGATGAATATACCCCATTGGCGAGCAACTCCTGCAACTACACCCTCAATTCCCTCAACTCAGCGGGAGCCATGTGATAAGGAGCCTTCAAAAAAGGCCTCATACCAAGCACAACCTCGATAATAAAATCAATCTCCCACTGCGAAGGTAGTCCTGGCAAATCCTCGGGGAAAACATCGAGAAACTTGCACACCACCGGAATGTCCTCTGCATCCGATTCCGACTGGTCTACCATGACCACGGATGCAAGGAAACCCTGACATCCGGCATCAAGCAACCTATGGGTCCTAATAGCGAAAATGAAAAAGTGAGGCGAGGTAGATCAGATACCTTGGAAATAGATCGTGGGTCTATGGGGAGGTTGAAAGTAGACCCTCTTCGATCTACAATCCACCACCGCTCCATGTGCCTCGAGCCAATCCCTACCCAAAATCACATCATAATCCTGAAGGTGCAATGCATAAAGCCTGCCTGGCATGTTCCGTCCCTCAATCTACATTGGAACCTTCTCGAAGTAATACGGGGTAAGCATAAAATCGCAAGATGGTAATTCCACACCCAAATCACACGACATCTAGGACACTAGGTCCTCGATACTCAACGTAAAATCCTCCGATATAAATGAATGTGGCGCGCCCGAATCGAACAAAACTCGAGCTGCACAACCTAAAATCATAATAGTACCTTCCACAAGCTGCAACGACTCTGCCTCTGCCCTGGTCATATGTGTAATCTTGCCTCGAGACCTCTGCCTACCCACACTCACTGACTGTGGTAGTGGCAGATATTGCCCCTGCTGCGGAAACTACTACTACTGTTGAGGGTACTGGGTGGCTGTCACGGCCTCTGAGGATAGTCACATGCCATATGCCCTGGCTAGTCACATCTGAAACCAATCACTGGCGCTGTGCACTATCTGCCTGGATGTGATTCGCCACACCGGGGACACGACCCTTGTGAACAACCAACTGACTCCTGACGCTGATAAGGCATCGACTGCTAAACACTGCCTAAAGATGCCTGCCTCTGATTTCGGCCCTCCTTACGCTTCTTACCAAAGTTCTTCTTGAAGAACCTCTTACCTTGGATCCAAAAGACGCAGATCCTACCACTGACGCCGCTGGTGCCGAAGCTCCCGAACTACCCAAAGTTGGCAGAAAGGTGCTTACTGCTGGGTAGCTGAATGCTAGCTACGGCATGACTAGGACTACCCCTAGCCAACCTGTCCTTGGATCTTCTGCAAATCCAGCTCCAATGACGCTGCAACACGGGAAGCCGTCTCTAAACCAGTGGCAGCGTTTGCTATCAGAAGGTGCCTCAGCTCCTGCCTCAAACCCTGGATGAATTGCTCAGTCTTCAGCTCCACATTCTCCATGATGTGGGGAGCATAACGTCCCAACTCCACAAATCGAGCCCTATACTACAACACTGACATGTCGCCCTGAATCAGCTCTAGAAACTATCGCATCTTCTACGTACTGACATAGGATGGGTAGTAAGCACGCTCGAAGACCTTGACGAAGTCCTTCCACACAATCTACTGAAGTGAACGAGACGGGAAGGATGTCTTCCACTCTGAAGACCACCAAGCTCGAGCCGTACCCTACAACTGGTTGCAAGCCAACATCACCCTGTCCTCCTCGGCACAGTTCATAGAACTGAACACTCTCTCCATCTCATCAAGCCAATCTCTAGCCACATCTGGGTCTGGCTGGCCGCCATTGTAGGGTAGATAGAACTGAAAAAAGTCCTTCACTGCATGGCCATGCCCACCCTTGGAAGATGAGCCCTCACCAGCATCTCCGCTGAACTGTTGAGTCATGAACTGGAACATGCCCCAAATAAAATCCTTTGCCTTGGGAACTCTTGCTACATCCCCTGCCTCTGTGGCAACTGGTGGCACTCTACTCTGCTCCTCCTACTCACCCTGCACCTCTGCCGACTGTCCCTGTTGGGAGCGAGTCCTCCGCCTCGACGCCATGCTCGCCCTGATGTAAAAGATAAAAGACATGAGAAATGGCGAAGTTAATAAAACATACGATGCCCTAAGCCAGTGCCAGTTGTACATCATTATAGTGGACTAGTGGACCACTGCAATTATTTATGATTTATGTGTATTCCCACAATAGTGTGCTGATACCAACTGTAATGACCCGAGATCTGAATACTGGGAAAGGCCCGATAACTCGAATCTCGAACCACCACCCACAGTCTTAAGACTCAGAAGGGTTAAAAGGGATGGTGTGGACATATACAAGAATATGAAATAATTGTAGAATTACACAATTCATATGAATAAGTAGGAAATAGAATTAACATTAAGCAAATTACATGGTCCACAACGTAACAACGGTTCATAATATAATGATAGTCCACAACTAGTACAATCAAGAAAGGAAAGTACAACTACACAGGGCATACCCCAGCTCTCACAACTGGCGACTAACCCTGGGCACTAGAACCACGTGGAGCCTCAGACACGCTCCTCTGAAGCCTCGCCTCACCTGAAACATGGAAAAATGCAGGGAATGTGCCTCATAACAAAAGGCTCAGTAGGGATCACTCAGACCCCCACCTTGCAACCGAGAAAACTGCAACCTAAAGCAGCTAAAGGTGAGTACTACACAGATCATAGTACCCCATACAACAGGAATAAATAAACGAAAAAGCCTTGCTATGCCTGACACCGGTCTCACAGTGTGAAAATCGAGACACACGTCATGATGAAAACTAAGGGTCACTACCTGACAAAGATAGGAGTATCTCCCACTAGAAGCATAGCTGGACGCATCCCCTGACGACTTACACCGCGCCGCAGTGTCTCCCTACTTGCCCCAGGTGAAAATTGAGACACACACACACAAGTAACACTGACAAGGGTTTAGTCAGGGTCGTGCTCGTCAGCATGCATCCGAAGTCCCCGACCACGTGTGCACACACTGACTGACTATGCTACGTCAGGCCCTCTAGTTGGTTCTTCCTCCCGGCGCAGACTCGAGCCGCCATAGTAGGAGGCCCACGGCAACCAGCCAAAGTTGTCTCTCTCCGGTAGCCTCGCCACCACTCCCTGGTGGGACCACATGCGTGTCAGAAGGCTACGACTAGTGGAGGGTCGCTGAAGGAGTAGACTCTCTAACCAATGAAAACAATGCCTGAACCGGACAAAGTACAAGGATCGCTCCTCGTACCGGCACCGACTCACGGTGACACAAGTCGAGAACACACCACCTCCCGGGACACCACGACACCCACACACATGGCCCCCACACGATGCCCAGCATCATTCAGATCACAGGTCAGCACGTGGATCGAGGTCCACTCACCCAGGATTTGAATCGACATGAACTGAACTCCGGTCAGATAGAACCCAAGTGGCGGTCCACTCTGGACCGTCCTAGGGCAAAAATGGTCAAATGCTAGACAGCATGAAGAAGAGAGGTGGTCACCCACAGGCCGTTGCTCAAAGGAGAGGAACGGTCTCCTTCAGAGCATTTGAAACATAAGCGGTCCCAACTAGGCCGCCTAAGGCTTGAAACGGTCCCCTTGGGGCCGCCATGCTACAAAACTACACAAAAAGGTGAAACGGTCACCTTGTGACCATTGGGGATTGAAACGGTCTCCCTTGAGACCGTCAGGCAAAGTTAAATGGTCACCTCATGACCGCCAATCCCAAAAACTATTCAACGGTCAAAACGTAATGGTCAAAAATGCCTCGAGAGTCACGCTGACTTCACGAGGGAAAGGGTTGGCTGCTTGGCCACCGCAGAGGGTAACGGTCAGTCGTTCGACCGCATACCCTACCGACACTCCCTGGTCGGCTAGCGGTCACCATGTGGGCCGCTAAACCTAAAAATAGTTCTTGTTAGGACTATTTTTACTCTGAAAAATTGAGAACGACGGGAATGGCCCAAAAATGCCATTCCACACCCCATTCACTCCCAATTGAAGGGGAAACGAAGGGGAAACTCTTCCCCATGCCCTAGAGCATCATTTGATGCCATCAAACCATGGAATAACACATTAAAATGCTAGATCTGGCGCTCGATCCGTAAAGCATGGATTTCCCTTCCCCACATAAAATAACCCTCTCTCGACCTCCCTTCAGCCAAGAAATCACGAGGAGGGTAAATAATGAGCTAAGGATCCATCACTCTACCTCAAGGTCGCTCGAAATGCGACAGATCACCACCGATCCACGAAAAACCCACTTGAAACCCTTGAGCTCCCACGAGCTTCCACGAACCGCACGTCACCACGATCACCTCGGCGCCGCCATCGTCGCCATGTCGTCGCCTCACCGTCGTCTACAGTCAGGGAAGGCGCCGCCATAGCCGTTGGGTGGAGTATCTCTAGGAGTATACTTTTGTTCTTAAGCACAAAGCGGGGGTGGAGAACAAGGTAGCCGATGCGCTGAGTTGGCGGATGATGATGTTGACCACCATGAGTGTTGAGGTGGAAGGCTTAGAGAGGCTGAAGGATGCCTATGTTGATTGCCCAGACTTTAATCTGATTTATGTCATCCTTCAAGCAGGGCCCTCACGTGATTACAGTGAGTCTGTGCTTTAGGAGGGTCACCTATTCTGGGGTGACAAGTTGTGCATCCCACGGATTTTTATTTGTGACTTTCTTAAGTGAAAAATACACGCGGGAGGTCTTGCTGGCCACTTCAGCCAAAACAAGACCATGGAGGTGGCTGAGCATAGATTCTATTAGCCTAGCCTGAAGAGGGATGTTGCTCGTATCGTGACCCAGTGCCGCACTTGCGTTATGGCCAAACAAAAGAAGCAGAATACCGGCCTCCATACTCCCCTCCCTGTCCCGGATAGTCCATGGCAGGACATTAGCATGGACTTTATGTTTGGATTGCCCCGTACCCTCCGAAAGCATGACTCCATCTTTGTGGTCGTAGATAGGTTCTCCAAGATGACATTATTCATTCCATGCTCCAAGACTTCTGATGCCTCTAGAGTTGCCCATCTATTCTTTTCTCACTGCATCTCCAGGTTCGGACTCCCTTGTACTATAGTGTCAGATAGGGATGTGCAATGTACGAGCTACTTTTGGAAAACCCTTTGGCATATGAAGGGCACTCAGTTGAAGTTCTCCACTGCTTATCACCCCCAAACCAATGGTCAGACTGAGGTTGTTAATAGGCGTTTGGGGGATCTTCTTAGGTGTCTAGTCTGTGATCGTGTCAGAGATTGGGTCTTAGTCTTACCATTAGCAGCGTTCACTTACAATGACTCGGTGAATAGGTCTATAGGCATGAGCGCCTTTGAGATTGTTACTGGCCGTAGACCTAGGAAGACCATAGACCTTGTCCCACATCCCATCTAGTCCCGCGTGTCTGAGTCAGCAGAGTCCTTCGCTGATCATATTAGGTAGTTGCATGAGCATGTACGTCATCATATTGAGACCAACAATGCACGGTACAAAGAGTTGGTTGATGCCCACGGGCACCATCGTGAGTTCTAGGAGGGTGAGCATGTCATGATCAGGGTCAGACCTGAACGGTTGCCCTATGGAACCATGAAGAAGTTGCATGCTCGCGGAGCTGATCCCTTTTGAGTAGAGAGGGGAGTCGGATCTAATGCATATGTCATGGACTTGCCGGAGGACTATGGGATATGCTCCACTTTCAACGTGTCAGACCTAGTCACTTACAGGAACCCGGTGGTGATACCCAGTGAGTCATTTGAGCCATCTCCACCCCTTGTGAGTGACACCACCCTAAAGCATCCACCTCTAGCCTTGTTACCTCAGCAGCGTGAGCAGATAGAGCATATACTGGATGAGCATGTAACAACTACCTGGGGTGGGGTGTACCAACACTATCTGGTGCGATGGAGGGGACGGACCACGTCTGACGACACTTGGATCACCCGGGCTGAGTTACAAAGGATAGATCCAGACCTGCTGGATCGATACCAGAGTGACCCAAACCCCTACTCGACAGGATCGAGCTTCTCCCACTCGGGGAGAATTGGTGCGGACACCGGAGTCAGAGATCGGCTTGACTCAGCAAGCTGACGGTACCAGACACGTAGCATGACGCGGGCGACGTCGACGTCCTTGTGGCTAGGGGAAAGCATGGAGCCCCCACCTGAGTTTTGATATTTTTAGTGTGTATTTAGAATGTATTTAGTATGTATTTGGATTATATTTGGTTTGTATTTGTATTTTGGGTTTTAATGTGGGTCAATGGGAGAATATTGTGTATTTGCATTTTTCCTGGGGTTAATATGGGTCAATGGGAGAATAGTGGCCCAAGTTGCCATCTTTGACTAGGAGAGAGGGGCACCCCCCTCTTTTGTGACAAAGAATTCCCCTTTACCAGTTGTCTAGCCAGAGGGAGATGTTTGAAAAGATGTGGAACCCACCAAACCTGGACTGGAGGCTGCTGCGAATTACCAAGCATTCGGGTTTTGGCTTCTCACCGGAAGATTACTACGAGGCCAACGTGATATCGATTTTGGTTCCACTCGGTAGCGACCCCGTCAAGGTTGCAGCCCTGCAGGAAGCCCGCCACAAGAAACAACCTATGCCATCGACTGAAGAGACACAAGATGAAGAAGTATTCCTCTGGAACCCCCTCCACCGCAGGTGCGCGGGGAAGGTCTCTCCCTCTTCTGAAGGGTCAACCTCAAGGGATCGCATCATCAGGGTTCCCTCATCCCCATCTGTTGACAAGGCAAGAAGCAGAGGTACGGGCCATGCTCCAAGCCCTCCCCAATATGACCCCATCATGCTCGCCCTATACCATAGGCAGCAATGGGAGATCGAGATGTTGAAGGCACAATTTTCTGAATTAACTACGCTTGTGGCCGACCTGATCCAGGGTTCCTTCCACCCGTGGGGTGAAGGCGTGACTTGGTCCCGGGCCACCAGTCTTGACACCTCCGTCTAGTCAGGGAGGGGGGCGAGGAATACGGCGAGCCCTTCAGCCAGACAGCCGGGTGGGCGAGGCCTTACATTGCAAGAGAAGCTGCAGAAGCCCTACTCCTTCCCAAGAGAAAAGACCCCAGACATCTTTGATTGGGCTTGTCACTATGGCAAGGTTTCCCTCCCGAGGTCCAAGAGGCCTCAAGATGCTCGGAGAAGCGGTGACCCACTATTCTGCCCCTATCACCAAATACTCGATCACGCCATTGAAGACTGTTACGTCTTCAAAGACATTGCTCAAGACCCGATCGACAGGGATGAGCTCAGAATGGGAGATTATGTGGTGGCCCCGCCACGTCCCCATGTGACAGGCAGCCCCAGGAGAGGAGTCTACACAATATCCATTCAACACCAAGGTCCTGAAGATGCAGTGACCTCGGCCCTGGTCGAAGCCATCTGTGATGATTACCTGGAAGACTCCGGGGTAGCCCTGTGCCTTTCTGCGCTAGGGAACCCCGCAGGCTCGCTGACTACAATCCAGGAGGGATGCAAGGTGAACACTGCCTCGGCGCCGAGTCGGGAGGAACAAGAAGAGGCCTACAGCATCCTCGAGGCCGAGGAGGACGAAGACCAAGACTTTGTCGATTTGTTGCCGGCCCCATCAAAAATTGAAGATGGCGGTTAGGCTACTGTCGACGAGCTGATCGAAATTAATCTTGGCACAAAAAGTGACCCCAGGCCCACCTTTTTGAGTGCCTTCATACCTCCCTAGGAGAGAGAGGAGTATGTGAAGTTCCTACATGAGTTCCGCGATTACTTTGCCTGGAACTACAAAGAAATGTCTGGTCTCAGCCCCGAAGTGACCCAACACCTATTGGCGATTGATCCCAAGGTGGAGCCGGTGAAATAGCCTCCCCGGCGCATGCGGCCGGAGTTGATAAATCAGATCTGCAAAGAAGTCGACAAGCCCATAAACGTCGACTTTGTAGCAGAGAATCGATACACCACCTGGCTGGCCAACATCATGCCGGTGAAGAAGAAGAATGGGCAGATCAGGATCTGTGTGGATTTTCACGACCTGAATAAGGCCTGTCCGAAAGATGACTTCCTGGTGCCCATCACCGAAGTGATGATTGATGCAACTACCGGCCACGAGGCCCTTTCTTTTATGGACGGTTCATCTGGTTATAACCAGATCTAGATAGCCAAACATGACCAGATCTATACAGCCTTCAGGTCGCCTAAGGGAATCTTCCACTATAAGAGAATGCCCTTCGGCCTTAAGAATGCCAGCGCCACATATCAGCGGGCAATGACCAAGATATTCGACGAGTTGCTCTATAGTAAGGTCGAGTGCTACATTGATGATCTGGTCGTCAAGACGAAGAAGAGGGGCGACCATCTGAGTGACCTCAGAGTCATGTGAAGGCCCGCCCTCACAGGTGATGGCCAACCTAAGACCACACGGTCTGGGGAAAATAGCCACGACCTTGCAGTCATAAAACCTACACCATTTAGGGAAAAATCTTGGTAACCCTACCAGAAACCCTAGACCACTATGTTGGGAAAGCACGGGGAATCTACCCGAAAAGTCACGTCTCGCAGATGGGAAATCGAACTCGAGTCACGAGAATTCACATGTCACGTGACGGGAGTACCTACCCACTAGAAGTAAGGCCGGATGCATCCACTGATGACTTAGTCCGTGCCCCAGGTGTCTCTCTCGCCCTAGGAGAAATTGAGACACCATACAAGTAACCACATGACAAGGGTCTAGTTGGGGATGTGCTCATCAGCACGCGTCTGAAGTCCCCGATGACGTGTGCACACACTGACTGACTGTGCTACGTCAGGCCCTCTAGCTGATTTTCCTCCCAGCCTAGACTTAAGCTAACACAGTGGGAGGCCCTATGAAAAATCAACCTAAAAATTGTCTCTCCTGGGTGTATCTCTCCACCTACTCCCTGGTAGGTAAGCACCTGCATGCTCAGACAAGCTACGACTAGTGGGGGGTCACTAAACGTGAACACTCTCCATAGAGAGGAAAACATCAAACATCACACACGCACCCATCACGAGTAACACAGAGTACCAAGTGGCTCGAGACCACTAGACTCTGGACAGTCCACTAGGCCTACTAAATCCAATAGCCCTTGAGTCACGCGACCCAGGTTAAGGCCGCTGTACAAGACGGCTCCATGCCATCAATCTGCCCTACTCCTAGGGTCAGAAACCACGGTCAAAATAATTCTTAAGGCGGCCCATAACTACCGAGTTCATTCTCTTTCCAAGGGAAGATAAAAAACCCCCAGCCCCAGGTTGGGTCACTGAATATATAGTTCATAGGCCGTACACATGGCCCATACAAAAACCACTTTCCAAAGAAGCCAACGTAGTGTGAGAATAGCCCTCCACACTCATACCGATACACGGTGATTCGATCTAGTGAAACGGGAAAGCCAAGAACACAAAGGGTCACCCGAACCCTCAAAAGCACATGTGCATGCTAATCGAGGTAATACGATACCTCCGGACACCCCAAAACATTGTCACGGTCCCTGCGGGGTGTCTAGGACATTGACGGGGGCAAAGGTCAACCAAAGGGTCACAACTGGGTCGCTCGGGGGTCAAAACGGGCCAAAACCCTACATTTTGGTCGACCAACCCATTAGGGTCGGTCGACCAATGTAGATTGGTCGACCAACCTTGAAAAGTCGGTCGACTAGCTGGTCATAGTCGGTTGACCGACTGTGACCACTTGGACGCGGTTGGTCGACCGACCGCGACCAGGGCCAAGCCCTCAGTGGCGAATGCCTTGAACAGTCGACCAAACCACTTTGGTCGATCGATCAAAAATGGTAGAATGTCGTCTAAGCTCAACCTCGGAGCCCGATTTTCATGCCCACTCGATCCCGATCGAGGGGGAATACAATGGGGATCATTCCCTAGGTCCCAAACCACAAAAATGCAAGGAAATAAATGGCAAAATGTCGATTGATTCTATGAAATCTGCCTCACGCACTAAAACATGCTTTTAACCCCTAACGTAAAGAAAAACCCACTCTCGGCTCGTCTCGGCCTACAAAACACTGGGAAAATGAAGTGCACAGGCTAGGGAACCATCCCCTTACCTCCACCGAAGAATTTCCATGCCAAGAACACTGTTTCCACGTGAAATCATCTCACGAACCCACCCCGGCGCCCCGAACTCATGAACGAGCATCACGCCACATCACTGCCTCGATCCTCGTCCCATCCTCACGCTCCTCGCCCTTGCGCCGCCTCCATCTCACCCACCTCCGCCTCTATCGGCCACCCGGAGAAGAGGGGGAGAGAAAGATAAGGGAGAGGGAGAGAAATGAGAGTGAGGGAGAGAGGGGGGGTGAGGGTTGATATTTATAGGAAATCAATT
>JANBPO010001943.1:0-30450 GCA_024336825.1 Amorphophallus titanum | reverse complement strand
GTACACCATCATTGCTAGAGAGCTGTACAGGCGCACTACCAATGGAATGCTCATGAGATGCTTAAATGATGATGAAGCTTGGAAGGTGGTCGAAGCAACCCATTCTAGTGAGTGTGGGGGTCATGTTAATGGCCAGGCTTTAGCAAAGAAAATCCTTAGGCAGGGTTATTATTGGCCCACTCTAGAGGAAGACTGCTTCCTCTATGTCTGGAGGTGTCTTAAATGCCAACTCCATGCTGACAAAATCCATGCTCCAGATTCATCTCTTCATCCTCTTTCTACTTTTTGGCCATTCTCCATGTGGGCTTTTGACGATGTCGGCCCGCTCGGTGATCCCAACTCTCAGACCAAGCAAAAATCTTTCATCCTTACCGCCACTGAGTACTTCACCAAGTGGGTTGAAACCGAAGCGTATGCGGAGATTAAAGCTACCACAGTGTGCCGCTTTATCATGAGGAACATCATCTCACGGTTCAGAGTGCCAAGCAGCATCGTCACGGACAACGGACCCCAGTTCGTATCCCAAGAGCTCCAGGACCTATGTAAGAAGTTCAATATTTCACTGCATCATTCATCTCCATATTACCCTCAAGGTAACAGCCAAGCCGAAGTCACTAATAAATCCCTTCTCAAAATCATAAAGGAAACATGTGAATCTTACAAATTCTCTGATTGGCAAGAAAGATTAGTGGAAGCTCTATGGGCTTACCGCACCTCCGTCTGTACTCCTACGGGGCAAACCCCTATGCTCTCACCTACGAAATAGAGGCGGTGCTCCCATACAAAATCCTGATCCCTTCCCTAAGGGTGCAGCTCGATAGGGAACTTAATCTCGATGAACGTTGAGAGGCGTTACTTGTCCAGTTAGAACTCTTAGATGAGAAGAGGATGAACACGGCCGATCACGTATCCATTTATCAAAAGAGAGTTTCGTGTTATTTTCAAAAGAAGGTAATTGAGCGCAAATTCTAAACAGGTGATATGATTTTAAAACGCAAGTTCATTCGGTCTGCAGGTCCTAGGTCTAAATTACAACCTAACTGGGAAGGGCCATTCGTCGTTAAAGAGACTTATCCAGGGAATGCTTACCGCTTAGTCAACGCAGAAGGTAAGGAGCTCGCTCACGCTTGGAATGGGTTGTATCTTAAGCGTTTTTTTTCTTAGAGTCAAACCAGTGCCACCCCGGTAGTAAGGTGTCTTTCCCTTTCGCCACGAAAGAGGACCCCGAGCACGGCAATCACACACTACACAACATCCCTGGTCGGGTTTCCAACTCTGTAGACACCATTTCTCCTTGGCCATCCTGGGGGAAAGTCAAGGTCCCTATCTGTTTCTCTCCTCAGCCGAATCCAGGGGCAAGAGGTGAATAAGGGGGCGGTGACCAATCCAGACACCCTGATGAGAGGTGGTCTCAAATAGGGGCAGTCTGTTATGACCTGATGCCACAAGAGAAAAAGTAAAAAAAGTAAAAACAAAAAGGAGCAATCATCACGACCAAAAAACAAACGTTCATATCGAAAGTCTCAACTTCACGGTTCAAAAGCTCCAAAGAAAATAAAGAACTAGGCATGGTAAGAGTGGCAATACAGGTCCCCGCAGGACATTATGAGCCCGGTCGTATGCGTGCCTAGGGTGGACGAAGGTTCGATGACAGACACAAAGCCCCGGCGCAACAGACCGAATCTCTGAAAGGGCTGTCTGGAGAGGAACTCAAGCCTTAAAAAAACTTCTATACCTGGCCTAGGCTTACCCCCGTATTCTATTTTCTTTTTCAGGACTAGATAATACCCTGGGTATGGCCTTGGTAGAAGCACCGTCCCGTAGATAGGCCCTCGCCAGGGGTGTCACTTCCAAAGCACGCCAACCTCGGGGAACTCTTAATGGAATAGGGAGAACCCGCGTTGCTAGGGAGGCACTGGGTTCCAAAATCTAAAAAATCATATATTTTAAAATCTAAAAAAATCATATATTATAAAAACTCCAAGAAATCCCCTATCCGACCCGGGTTAAGCAAAAAATTATCAAACAAGGAACAACTCACCCTACCCAGGTTAACTCACCCTAACCCGACTTAACCCGTTACCAAAGTGGCCCTAAGAGGTTGGCTTTGGTATTTACTGATGTTGACCATGAGGCTAGCATCGATTGACATGTCGTTGTTAAGGCATCGTGCTAAGCAGCATCAGTGGGGTTAAGAATTAGAGGTTTTCAAGTCAAAAGCTGTTGAGGGAGGACTACAACAGTTGCCCTAGTTTCTCCCCTTGAATTGTCATGTGTGGCTCATGCATGCGCTAGGGAGTTGCTGATGTTGTGTGGAAGGCATGGTCCAGTGGATTGGTTATCTTGGAAGCAAGTATGTGTGGCTCCGGAGTGAGGAGTTGTTTGATCGCCTTCGATTAAGATGGTGTTCTCCAAGTACGATGATGAATGTGATTGAGAGAATTGCTTTCGGTTCCCTGTAGGATGATTGTGAGTATCGGTGTGGCTGATTGGACCTCTAGCACCCAATAATTTTATGGATTTACGTGTCGGGTGTGCGGTAGTGATGTCAGTTAGGGACTCGGTGGAAGCTTAGGTGATGATTGTTGGAAAAATGACTTGGACTGTAACCATGATCAGGTTTGCATGAGGTTCGATGTGGTGCGAGGTGTTGTCCTCGGGTTTAAGTGGTTTTTCTGTTGCACATAAGACGCCAGTATATGTTGCTCAGAGTTGAGATGGTGACTTGACCAGCCCTGGCCAGGGTGAATGATCTAGGTGTAGGGCCTGAGGTGATGGTGTTGAGGATGAGGTTTCATAGAACTGCCGTGGGTAGTCGATGGGGCTAGCAGAGTTATCTAGGCACTTTGAAAATGTGTGTTTTGGTACATTGATGGTTCGGTGGGTGTGACATTCAGAACTAGATGAGTGATGTGATGGATGTGGATATAGAACTCGACGGTGGTAGAACTCAAGAATGATTGGAGTTCGATCCTTGTTGTGGGGCCACTGCCCGAATATTGTGCAAGATAGGGCATTCTATGCTCAGAAGGAGCTATTCAGGGGAGTCATGTATGAGGTGTTAGGTTGCACTATCTGAGAGGTTTTGGCGTTGCATGTGGGTGCCAATAATTGAATGGGTTGGTTAGTAGGCAAGAGGAATATGCGAGAGATGGTAGGTGTGAATCATCGGTTGTGGTATGGAATAGTTGTTTCCTCGATGAAAGAACCCTGGAAGGTAAGATGTGAGATAAAGGCCCGCGTTGTTGAGGAAGGTTTGTTGTGTTGTGCCCATAATTAATGACTTGAGGAATTCAAGGTTCTCACGGGTGACCTCGTTGTTTTTCTTCCCCATTTCTGAGAAGCTGGATTTGGATGAATAGCCAGGGAGGATTGGAATGGCATTCGGTCGTTGTGTGGCCCAGGCATAAAGATAGTAGATGCTCGGGTCAATGGATGTGAGCACGCATCTAGAGATTTGATTGTCGGTATTATAGAGAGCCAGGAGAGAAGAGTGATTAGAGGATTTCTTGGTCAGTGTGTGACCGGCGGCTAGTGGATGATTTTTTGAAGTTGATGGGTTATCCCTCGGGTTGGTTATTGTACGATGCCGTTTGTGGATTGTGAAGTCTTCGGCGGTTAATTGTGAGGGTTCCACGGGTGTTAGTGGAGACCGATGGGTATTGGTAATGTTTCGGCTCTTGAGGTAAGAGTCACCGGTTGTGTGAAGTCAACAATGCTAGTTGTGAGAGTGTTGCTTGTATGGAGTTGTGATTGTGCTCCTTGTGTGGGGTACTCAGCGTTCGGTAATTGAGGAGGCCGATGTCTTGAGTGGACAGCTGGGTGAGGTTTTCCCCAGTAATGGATTGGAGTTGTGTCTAGAATCGGGTATTTTTCTCTGTGTGCGGAGTTTGTGCCCTTGAGGTCGGGGAAGCTAAGGTGATGCCAGACTCGTTTGTCTACGTGTGCCTTGGTCAGTTCGAGGATTGGTATGGATTGGCTTACCGAAGCCCCTAAGGGCGTGGAGCTGGCGGAGATAGCGTGTATTAGATACACGCCTGGTGCTTGGATTTGTAGCCCGCTATCCACGATTTGGGAATTCTGTCCTCGTTTGTCTCGCGTGTTGGGCTTTTGGTAGAGGTGTGCAGTGCCCGCGTTGCGGGAGTAATCTAGTCTGGATGCCAAACCCTCCATACAGGTGGTTGCTTCGACGGTTGATGATGTGACTGGGCTGGATGCCAATGTCGATGGCGAAAAGAGGCTAGGGGAGCTTGGCGTAACAATGCTTCTGGCTTTGTCATCTATGTCTAGGGCCCTCTCTTGTGCGACGGGCTTTGTTAATTCTCTGAGAAGAGGCAGCTTATGGGAAGATGGGACTGTCGAGCCCATCATGCCTGGTAGGGTAGCTGGCGAGTGGTGGGAGGCTAGTTGTGACTCCCTTCCATCATCCGAGGTTGCACTGGCGGGAGCCATGTCTTGCCCCAAGAGGTGGACTTGCGGACTGAGATTTATGTTTTCTCAGGTTTTCCACCTTGTCTATGTCAAGGGGTGCTGTGAGTATTTTTCGCTCCTTGGCCTGTTCCCCCATGAGCCTAGCTGTAGCCAACGATGCGGCATAGGGGGTTTGAGGCTTTCAAGTTCTGGGAACTAGAGGGCCACCTATCCCTTGGCTTCTGGGATTGCTGGTGGTCGACGAGATGGCCACTGCTCTAACTGAGGCTTTGTGATGAAGCCTACGGTTGGCTGTTAGTGGCCCACCATTGCTGTGGTGGTTGATTTTTCTTGGGGGATGCTGGCATCGTTTGTAGACCGCCTGGGCCATGCTGATAATTGACTGCCCTATGGGGCGGACTGGTCGCACCTCTGAGGTATTGTAACTGGAGCTGTGTCGTGGACTTGCCATGACGAAGTGTACCAGTCCATTGTCGATGACGTCCTGCCAAAGCTATGTGCGTTTGCCTAACACTATTGGCGAAGAGACTCGACAAGACATATTGACCTGGTGTTACTGGGGGTCAGCCCTGGCAAGGGCCGTTGACCCGATGTTACTGGCGGTCAGCCTCCGAGAAGCATGTTGGCCTAAGGTTGCTGAAGACCCACCTCGACGAGGTGTCTTGATCTGGGGTTACTAGAGACCTGCCTTGTCGAGGCATCTTGATCTACAGTTGTTGGAGACCCACCTCGACAAGGCGTCTTTATCTGAGATTGTTGGAGACCTACCTTGGCGAGGTGTCTTTGTCTGAGGTTACTGGGGACCTACCTCGACGAGGCGTCTTGGTCTGAAGTTACTGGACACCCGCCTCGGTGAGGCATCTTGATCTGAGATTGCTGGAGACCTACCTTGGCGAGGCATCTTGATCTGAAGTTGTTGGATTTGCCCCCAGAGAGGTGCGCTGTCTTGAAATTATGTTCGGCCGACCCTTGTGGTGTATGGCCGAATGTTGATGCCGCTGGCTGACCATCATGGTGGGAGAACCGAAGTCGAGGCATGTGCCCCTTGAAGAGTACAAAGACCATAAATGATTTTATACACATAATCATCAAAATGTGGTGGATGGTACCTGTTAGTGTGCTAGTTGACCGTCAAGGTGTATTGACTGGAAATTCTTCTCGACTGATCACTGAGGTATATATTGCTTGGGAGCTAAGATCGGTTGGTCACTGAGGTATGTTGACTGGGATGATCACTTGCCCCTGATAGAGTTTGCATACAGCAATAGTCGCCATTCCGCCATCGGGATGGCACCTTATGAAGCACTCTACGGGCGGCCATGTAGATCACCAGTGTGTTGGTATGAAACTAGTGAGAAGCAACCGTTCAGGCCACAGTTAGTACAATATTGCTTGGAGAAGATATCTATGATCTGGCAATGACTCCTCACAGCCCAGAGCCATTAGAAAAATTATGCAGACCAGCGACGGAGAGAGTTGACATTTGCAGAAGGAGACCATGTGTTCCTAAAGGTGTCTCCTACCAAGGGAGTCATGCGAAGGCCTTGGCCTCTTTGCTGCTTCTGTTGTCTCCGTTCGTCATGTTCACGTGTGTTTGGTGGTTTCTCCCCGATCCCCGATGACATCTTTACCTTCCTCGTCAGCGCCCCCCCCCTTTGCCTTGGGCGAGGGCTTCTTCACCTTCACCCAGTAGTGCCCCCTCAACCTCCAGGACGCCCAGCCCCTACCTTCATTCCCTTACTGAAACTCCCCTCCGGCTAGGCCAAGATCAAAAACCCCATGGCCTTCCCCCTCACTTGTTCCAACCCATTCCGTCTGGTCGGTGTTTGGCCTTCCCACCCTGGGTTTTCCCAGCCCGGCATCCCTGGCCAGCTCCCAGCCCTTATACCTCTTGGCCGGTACGCCTTGAACCTGGTCTTCAGCGGCACGCTCTTAGCTCGCCCACTCGCTGGCACGGCCCTCCCCTTATCTCTTTACCTGGCACACCTCAAGCCCTTCATCCCTTCCACCAACACGGCCCTTGGCTGGCACCCCCCCCGCACCTTAAAGCCTTTCACCGATACAGCCCTTCGCCGGCACAGCCTAGCTCCTCCCCAGCCAGCCTAGCCCGGTACACCTTTAGGTCCATTGACCGGTACACCAGCCCTTGCCCCTTAACCCCAGTGCCCACGGCCAGTCTTGCAGCCCTCCCTTCACTGCTTCCCTCGAGTTTCCCAAGGTCTGTACAAGGTGTTGCCGTCTTCGGACGCCCAACTCCAATTGTTGGGTTCTGCCACTCCATGTGGGCGCGTTCCCTGTACTTCCCTTACGCCCAGGGTCAAGGGGGGATGCTGCCAAAATTTTGTCAGAAAGGGAATAATAATGACGATATAACAAGGGCAAGAGAAGGGAAGTAACGAATAATTGGAGCAACAATTGACAGAATATTTTAACTAAGGCAAGCAAACTACGGGCATCACAAAGAAGAACGGGACCGAATGACGACCGAGCATCTCGAATAATTACAACTGCAGGAGGAGGGGATAATTTGTACAAGGCAGTACTAAAATTAAGAGGAGAAGAAAAGAAAGGCCTTAAATCAACTTGGCGAAGTGGGCTCTGCATGTCATTCGCCGACACGCCCAACCCCCATCATTTTCCCTTCACCGGTGCACTTCCACCCTGCACACACGTTCTTCCTTCTTTCAAAAAAATATACTTTTCTGCACGAGTCACACTTCTTCAAAAATCTGCACGGGGTACGTTTGCCCCTTTGCTTGCACGAACTACACCTTTTTTTAAGTCTGCACGGGGCATACTCTCGCCTCGTGCAAGTTATGCACGAGGTGCACTTCTTACCTCGTGCATAACCTGCACAAGGTATCTCCCACTCTCTTGTTTTCTTCCTCTCTCTCTCCCCGTCTCACCTTGCCTTACCTTCGTCGGCACGCTCTGTACCCCATGTAGGTGCGCACGAGGTATGCCTTCATACCTCGTGCACACTCTGCACGAGGTCCCCTTCTCCCCCACACTCCTCATCTCTCTCCCTTTCTCTCTGCATCACCTACCTCATGCAGGATGTGCACGAGGTACATCTATATGCCTCGTGCACACCCTGTGCGAGCTCTCCTCTCCTCCTTCGCCGACACGCCCTTCAGCGGCACGCCCTTTTTGACTCGAGCCTAACCCCTCGCCGGCACGCACCCTTCAGCGGTGCACCCCCCTCTCCTACCTCTTCTTACCCGCTTCAACGGCACGCTTGTGCCTTCTCTTCAGCGGTACACCCTCCTTTTTGTCTCCTCGTCGGCACACCTTGTTTCTTCGCCGACACGCACCCTTCAGCGGTGCACCCCCCCTCTCCTACCTCTTCTTACCCGCTTTAACGGCACGCTTGTGCCTTCTCTTCAGCGGTACACCCTCCTTTTTGTCTCCTCGCCGGCACACCTTGTTTCTTCGCCGGCACGCGCTCCTCTAGCCCCTTTCAGCGACACACGCTTCCACAGCAAGATAAAAAGGGGGAAATAACAGTAAAAAAAACAATAAAAGTAATAACCCCTCCGTGAGGGGTTTAGGCAGACTAGACCAGCCCCTTGGGCTGGTCCGCCTAAACCCTCCCTCCCCCACTCCGTAACGCTCTTCCAAGGGTTTACCCGAACCAGCCTCACCCCTCAACCTGGTCCGCCTAAACCCCTCTGACCCTTCACCTTCCACTATAACCCCCCCATTTGGAAGCCTAAGCATGGATGAGGAAGCATCAAGCATGCAAGGAGCTCAGCCCCAGACCACAAAGGCACGCTAAGGAGATTTGTATGTGGGTTTGCTAGGCTTACGCCGAGGACATGCCGCATGATCATCCCTTATGCATGATCATCCCTCATACGGCGTCTAGCCTAAACACCAATCTCCTAAGAGGTGGCCCCCTGTTTTGATGAACGAATGTCATCTCGATAATTGTGCATGACCCTAGATCTTGCTGGGTGAAAGTACTCTGCTCGGGTCCTATGTCGATATTCATGCACGACCCTGATGTCGCTTGATGAAAGCACTTTGCTCAAGCCCTGTCTCGACAGTCATGCGCCCCCAGACATTGCTCAACAAGGACACTCCGCTCGATCGTGCCTCGACATTCGTGCATGACCCAGATGCAGCCTCATGAGAGCACCCTGCCCAGTCCTTGCCTCAATGACCGTGCACCATCAAACGTTGCTCGATCAAGGCCCCCCGCCTAGTCCTTGCCTCGACATTCGTGTACGACACAGACCATGCTCGATGAGAGCACCCGACCCAGTCTCTATTTCAATGATTGTGTACCACCAGACGTGACTCAATCAAAGCACCCTATCAGGCTCCCCGCCTCGATAATCATACGGCACCCTGGTGTCACCTCAATAAGCGTGCCCTCAACGTTGTTACCCCGGGCAATAGGCATACTTCACAAGTCCTGGCGCAAGATGAAGAGTCAGGCCCCTGCCTCTGTTAATGGGCCCCGAGCACGACCGTCGAGGTCTCACGGCGGTCAGCTCCTTTAGTCACAACGGTTCCCCTGACACCTGACTGCCAGCAACTCCAGTCATAATGGTGCCCCCGGCACCCGACTACCAGTCACAACGGTGCCCCCGGCACCTGACCGCCAGCCACTCCAGCCACAACGATCCCCCCGGCACCCGACCGCCAGCCACTCCAGTCACAACGGTGCCCCCAGAACCCGACTGCTAGCAACTCAGTCACAATGGTGCCCCCGGCACCCGACCGCCAGCCACAACGGTGCCCCCGGCACCCAACTGCCAGTCACTCCAGCCACAACGGTGCCCCCGGCACCCGATTGCCAGCCACTCCAGTCACATCGGGGCCCGCGACACCCCATCACTCCACAACTCCAGTCACAATGGTGCCCCCGGCACCTGACTGCTAGCTCCTCCAGTCACATCGGGGTCCCCGCACCCGACTGCCAGCCACTCCAGTCACATCGGGGCCCTCGGCACCCAACGGGCAACAACTCCAGTCCCACCGATGCCTACGACACCCGACAATTCTGAGCTCAACGACTTTTGGTCACTCCAGTCATGGCAATGCTCACGCCGTCCAACTGCTGTAGTCTCAACAGCGCCCGACCGCTCCAGTGACAAGTAGTGCCTACGTTATTCGATCGCCTCAACCTTGGTGACGCCCAACTGCTCCAGCACAACGGTGCCTACGGCACCCCTACTGTCCCGACCTCAACACTATCTCATGACGGGAAGACATTGTGATGCCCCTCGGGTGGCATGCAGCTGAGTCACAGGTCTAGACGCCTAATTTCGGACACCCCGTGGATCCCCAATAGACCTTCATGTGAATGACACTTAATTGTGATATTTGTTTTACCAATGTTTTGAGTTTTAAAGCCTAGCCCGTAGCCTTAAAGCTATTGGGCCTCGTCCACTTAAGGGGCCCAAGGAGCATGGTCTGGGCGGCCGAAAACTTGGTCGCCCCCAGTCATGGGCGGCCAGGGCGATGGCCGCCCTCCTTTGCTAGGTGGCCAAAGACCTGGCCGCCTTCCCCACGCTTTCATGAATAACATTACTAAAATGGAGAGGGATTGGAAGGAGAGAAGAGATGAGTATGGCATTGAGAATATAAGTGAGCAAGAAGTTCTCCCAAGTTTGAATGATCAAGTGGACGCCGTATGCACACCACCCATTTATCATACTCATTCACATGGCCCTCTACCTCCGCATTCACATCTACAAAATCTTCCATGTCGGTCTACACCACCTCCACCCATCAACATGCCTCCACCACGGCACCCATTTGAACTGGATGATTATGAAGAATGGGAAACGGCACGTGATGAAATTTCTGAAGATTTTGAAGATGCACCTACTCTGAGTTTTCTTCGTTTCCCTCTTCCGCCACTTCCACAAGACCCCCCTGTTCAAGATGAAGCCACTATCCCTACCCCTTCCTATGAGACATCGTGGTGTTATGATGATGGGTCCATACTCTAACAACCCATATCAATGCACCATGAATCACCTCCTACTCTGGACCCCTTACGTGCCACCAAAACCTGATGCTTCCTATGTACCCAGCCACCTATCGTTACCCCTCCAACTACACAAGTAACCTCCACTGAGCCTCCCATTAACCCTTGCTCCCAACCAAATAATCCTCCATCACCCCCACCAAAAACCTCCACTATCCTTATAACCCCGAACCCAACCACTCCTATTCCTCCACTCGACCCCTTACCCAAACCAGTGATTAATCCTGAGCAGGGCCCATCTATTTTTACACCCGAGCCAACCTCATCTGCTCCCGAGCAAGGGGAGAAGCTCGTAGTGTTTCAACATCCACCTACCCTTCCTATAGCAACCTTTCATTAAACCTCCATCATTTATTGAGCCTTCCACCTCCATCTCGCCTCCTTCTGCCTCCCCACGGAGTGAATGTATCTCTAAAAATATATATGCCACAGATGAGCAAGAATCGGATAAGAAGAATTTGGTCACGATTACGCCATTCAAAATCTAAGATTTTATTTGCCGAATGCTAATTCTGGTTTTGTGCCGGGCATCTTTGAGAAGGTCGAGCCTCCACCTACATCAATATCCACCAAGAAGGACTCTCACAAATTAGTGCTGAGCAAATCAGGGGCCAAAATAATAAAGGTCACATTACTCATTGGCCAAGATACCTTCAAGGCTCTCATTACCCCTTGCTCGATCATAGTCCAAATGGCTAATCAAGAGAAGGGGTTCTCCTCAAGCATAATGATGACACATTCCACTGCAAAGGAGATGATGAACTCTATGCTCAAGGGTGGGTCAGGGAAGTCCTTGTTGGAAGCTTTTGACATCATGTCTACTTACCACCAATTTCCATGCAAGGGGCAAATTCCTATGTTACCAAGTATATTCATGCATAATATTCCAACAACCTTGAGCAGTACGCCAAATATAAGGCTCCTTATGCCAAATGTTGAATCTCCAATGATAGATACCATCCATTTAAGGGGGCTATTTCAAAATGAGCCATTCCATGTCAAGATTCCTATTTCAAAAGCAGAACTCTCAAATTTGCACAATGATTATTTGCCAAGGGAGTTAACGTTCATTTTCGAATGTAGGGGTCCTAGTGAAAGTCCATCAAATGAGAGACTGTAGACGCTAACGGTACCAATTGAGCTGGTCATCTGTTTGGGCACATCGTTGGAAAGGGCATGTAAGCCCAAGAGGCCAAACAACTATGTTGAAGGTTGAGAGGCTGCACTAAGAGAGTATCTACCAAGAAGAAAGGAAGGTATAAGGTGAAGCTTAAGGACAAGAAATCCCATGTTGAGGGACTACCCATTGGTCCATCCACTTCCTATCCCATTCCGTCACTACTCTTGTTGCTATTCAACTTCTTTTTATGGGTAATCCATTGGCTGAGGGGAGGCTTTCCATCATCTAAATCAACGCAGTCAAGCTCCTCATTTTCTCTAGGGTCCCTGGACCCTCATATCTCACCTCATCCGGAGCCTCCGGATCCCTCTTTATTTCAATCTTTGCCTTTATCCATCTCTCATCATTGTATTCCTCTAGAACCTCTGGATCCTTTATTGATTCCATTCACTCTATCTAACCCGCATTCACCTCATTCGGAGCCTCTGGATCCCTCTTTATTTAAATCAATTCTTCGTAAAATAGGAGATTCCCATACAGATGTGATAGCACAGGTCATTCACCTTGAGCAACTTGTTCGAGAGAGCCCCAAACAGTGTGATGGGATATATATCACATGACCCCAAAGAGAAACACCATGTTCAAGTAGGTGAGATATATCTCACAGTTACGGAAACAAGGTATATCTCACTAAAGATAACACCGTATTCAAGTTAGTGACTCACATTTGTGCCGTTAAATTTTCATGTCAACAAATATGTTTGAAACCCCTCTTAGACACAAGGGTAGGAAGTGAAATGATGACATGCACAAACCGGGTCTTCTCAAAGAGAGAAGCGTATTATGAACGACGATGAGTGATGCATGCAATCAACAGAATGAAAATGAAGTAGAACAAAAGTGGAAGAAAAATCTTATTGAGGTGTCGATGACAGGCTTTGTGGGAGCTCCAGCAGCGTGAGGATGGCATGAGCATACGGCATGACGGAATGACCTTCCTCGTGTACGTGAACACACGAAAACTTGGCAAAACCTTCCTTTAAAATTTCACGGACTTAGGAACTAGTTGGGCTGGGTTCTCCCTTCCCCCCGGGCACCGTGTGTGCAGTGTGAGGAGCTCCCGAGTGGGAGGGAGAGAGAGAGAGAGAGAGAGAGAGCTCTTTTTTATTTTTATATTTTTAGAGGGATATTTAGAAGAGATGATATAAGTGTAGATAGAAAATAGAGAAGGGTAAAAAAAGCTTAATTACAAATAAAAAAATAGAGAGGGGAAAAGATAGAAATGGAGAGAGGAGTGAGTGTTTAAGAATAATAAGAATATGTATTAAAAATTAAGTGTGTGCATGTGTTGGCTAGAGAGAGATAGAGAAGAGAAAGATCATAAGGAGAGAGATAGAGAGAGATCGCACCAAGGAGGGGGGGTCGACCCTGCGAGAGAGGGGGGGTCGACCCTGCGAGAGAGGGGGGTCAACCCCCCGCGGCGTGTGGTGTTGATGGAGGAGGGGACGGGATGAGTGCGTTGTGTGTTGGGAGAAAAGGGAGAGGGAAAGGGAGCGGCCGATAAATGGGGTGTGTGTGTGTTAGTGTTAAAGAGAGAGAGGGAGCGTATGGTGCAATGGAGGGGGGAGCTATGGCACGATGGTGATGGTGGTGGAATGCGGGTGCATAGAGGGAGAGAAGGTGAGAGAGGGGAGGCTGTCGCGATGGGTGGCTGTGTGTGTGGCCTAGAGAGGTAGAGAGAGAGGGTGAGCACTGTGGGGTCTTGTAGCAGATAGGTTAGTTAGAGGGAGAAGGAGGGAGGTTGGCAGTGTGGGTGCATGTGGGAGAGCGGGAGGCCGTGGGAGGCAAGTGTGTGCAGAGGGAGATGGAGAACGGCGGGAAAGTCGGGAAATGCAGAGGTGCGACAGGGAAAGGGAGAGACGGGAAGAGGGAGGTTGTTGCGGTGGTGGCTAGAGAGAGGGGGCGAGAGGTGTGATGTGTAAGCGGAGAAGAAGATGGAGGCCGGAGGTGGTTTAGCAGGGAGAAGAAGAGGCATGCATTGCGTGTGAGAAGGGAGTGAACGACACCGATGGAGGGGACATGGGATGCTGGATGCGTTTTTATGGGAGGGAGAGAGTGGAGAGAGATGGGTCTGCGGTTAGCAAAGAGAGAGGGAAGGAAGGTCAGTGGTGGAGTGGGAGGCCGCCGTATGTGGGTCGAAGAGGGTGAGAGTGAGATCCCTGGGAGAGAAAGGGTGATGGGGAGAGAAGAGTGGGAGAGGGAGATCCGTGGAAGAGGGTGAGAGAGGACCGGGCAAGGGAGGCTGCCGGCGGTGTGAGGAGTGGTGTGGTGTGTAGGCAGGGAGAGTGAGTCCCGTGGAGGTGTAAAGAGAGAGGGAGGAGGGTGAGCTCGACGGGAGGTGTGGAGAGAGAGGGAGGAGGGCGAGGTTGGATGTGAGAGGGGGGAGAACGGCAGTGGCGAAGGCAGTGGCATGGGCGACTGTGGCGGGGGCAGAGGTGACGCCGGTGGAGGGAGAGTAGGCATAGGCCGGCGCGGTGGGGTAGCGGAGGTGAGAAGAGAGAGGAGGCGGCGGTGATGCTTCAACCTGTTCAAGCTAATTACAAAACTACGTCTCATGTAGGAGGGGGATCTCGGGGTGGGGGTTAAGTGTATTACAACCAAAACTACCTCCGCGTAGGGAGAGGCCTTCAGCCGGCCAAGCGGGGAGGGGAAAGACGAAGACTCGGACTCCTCGTAACGTCGGGGGTGAATCTGTCCCTGCTCAGGAACAGGGTACCGACTCTCGGTGTCAGAATTCTTTCGGATGCTCCCGAACTCCTTTGCCAGAAAAACCAGTGCCAAAATTTTGTGGATTGGCCCAGGAGGTTGCCGAAATTTTGTCAGGATCCGGGGTAGTCATCGCCGGCCGCGGTGAAGCTGGAATCAGGGACTCTGCTCTCTGGCTCGGACCTGCTCAGCACTGCAGCGTCTGGAAGCATATAAAGGTGCACAAACTTTACAAAGCTAAATCTGCTCAGACTTAATAAAAAGTGCATGGACATGGACAGACTTCATATAAACATGCACAGACTTTGCAAAGCTAAACTTGCATGGACTTATGTTCAGACCTAAGACATATATGCACGGACTTAACAATGTAAGACGTGCAACATTTGCACAGACTATGCACGGACTCAATGTAAGACGTGCAACATTTGCACAGACTATGCACGGATTTAGAAAGTAAGACGTGCGACAATTGCACAGACTATGCACAGACTTGGAAAGAAAGACATGGAACAATTGCACAGACTATGCACGGACTCAACGTAAGATTGCACGGACTATGCACGGACTTAGAGATGGTCGGACTTGGTTTAGTAAAATGTAGATAGGCACTATTCATGCACGGACTCAATGACATGTACGGACTCATATGCACGGACTCACATATATGCATGGACTTAACAATGCATGGACTTGGAAGGACAACTAAAATATGCACGGACTTAAACCTCCATGGACTTCAAACGTACATGGACCTGATATGCTTAAGATGAACGTATGCACAAGGCAGACTGTCCATGGACTTTGGCTCAAACTTAATGCAAATATGCATGGACATTAAGAAAATGTGCATGGACTTAAACAGTGCGTGCTCGGACCTTAAATGCCGTACTAAGGATGTACTCCGAGTTTGGTACAGTGTGTGCTCGGACTTCATTTGGCACGGACCTTTTATATGCACTAACTTTGCACAGACTTACCTATGTGCCGCAACAAGCTTGCACGGACCTTGTGTTTGTAGGGATGAGACATGCATGGACTTGCTATGCTGTGCTGCCTTGATGGAGTTAGGTCTGAACAGACTTGACCTCAGACCTAATAACTCAGCCTTAACACATAACATGCATGTAACTATTCATGCACGGACTTCACAGACATCGGTAATAGCACAAGGAAGAATGTGCTCACACTTTGTATTGCAAACAGAATATGCATTGGCCTTACCTAACTGATAGAGGGAGTATGCACAGACCTTTCAAATGCAGTTGTTGGCTCGATCAAATTGACCAGTTGATCTTATGTCAACTCAGTAGCGTTGACCTCATGACCTACGTTGATTGTCTTGCGTTGACTTTTATTTTAGGCATATTTCATGGTCATGAAAGCTTACATCAGGGTCATATAAAGAATGACTCATAATATTGACATTATCAAAATCACAGGGACACAACAAGACCCACCTCCAGTCAACCCCAATCCAACATGTAGCCAGTCACGGCCAGTCACGGGACTGGCTCGGGTCTAGGTTCATACAACACGTGCTCCCCCGTCATCCGGTGCTAACAACGCACGTCTCTAGTGAGTATCACCGCATTAATGATGAAGCAGCACCAGTCCAGAGAAGGGACGGTGGGTCAACACCCATGTCGCCCCCCTCCTATCGGGCGAAGAAGTGCCAACATCTCCGACATGGACTACCGCATTAATGGCAGGATAATCATCAGGCGATAAAGGGACAGTAAGCCATTGCATGCACCTCTGGTAAAGGGACGGGGGGCTGGCATCCACGCCACGCCTGCCCTACCAGGTCGACAAGCGAGTGACTCACGCATCCACAACTCAGGACAACCCCATAGTACTAACTCAGCACTAACTCAGACAGCAAAGGTTAGTAAATAAGCTCGAAGAATACCATATAAATAGGATCCACCTTGACCATACGACCAGGGAGATGTATGCAGCTTATGCCCTTCAAACTCCCTCTATTTTCCTACATTCGAGCACTCCTACGTTTGCCTGACTTAAGCATCTATTGTAGGGTTGCCCTTTGAGATCACTTGTAAGATTCCTTAAGATGTCTCTCTATCCCTGCGGATTTTCCCTTGAGGCCACCTTCTTCATTCCACACCAAACAAATTTCATAGGTGTAGTCTTAGAGGTGACTGATCTCGACCTCTACGATAAGTATCTTGATAAATCTGGAAGAAAAGATAATTTAGCAAAGTTTACCAAGCTTGAAGCTTAAAGAAAAATTTCAACAGAGTCTCCCCATGCTCGGGATCTACCAAGGAAGAAATAGGAAGTGCATCCACACTCATGGAGTAAGATGACCCCTTAAATGAGACCACAGGATAACTCCCAGGCCAATACAAGAAGCTCTCGTGAAGGAAGGCTCCACCTGCTATGCTGCCACAAGCAAATGAAGAAAAGAAGGGCTCGGTAGCCCAGCTGCCATGCTACTCAGAGAGGAAGGGCCCAGCTGCCATGTAGAGGAGAAGGGCTCATCGTGGCCCAGCCATCATGCCAAGAATGAGAAGAAGAAGGTGCCAGTCACCGTGCAGAGGAGAAGAAAGGCTCGCCGCTCACTGCCATTCCAGCGGAAGAAGATGAATAAGGAGAAGAGGCAGCCACTGTTTGAAGTTGAAAATGAGGGAGTTCGCTCCCTTAGCAATTTTTAAAATGAATAGGAAGCAGTGCACACCAGATCAGGGGGTCCCCATGGTCTCAACCGTCGGATCATGTGCGGCCGCCGTATCAGCAAGTCCCGCGTGTTTGGCCGCTGGATCAGTAGGTCCCACGCATTTGGCCGCTAGATCGGGTGGTCCGTGCTATTAGCCGCCATATCAGAAGACGGGGGCTGCCATATCAAGAACCTTTATGCCCATCTTTTGCCACCGGATCAGCAGATCCTGCTCCCAGTTGCTAGATCGCGAGGTCGCGCCACTGGCCGCTATATCGTGCGTCAGCCGCTGGATCGAAGGGGTCCCACCCCCTGCCGTCAGATCATGCACCAGCACACTTGGCCACCAGATCAGGAGGGTCCCACCCTCAGTCGCCGAATCACACTTCTGGACGTCGTACCAGATGCCTGCCACTAGATCAAAGGCCCTATACCTCTTCTGGTCACCGGATCAGCATGTTATGCCCATTGAGGTCATTGTCTCCGTGAGCCAATTTGAACAACCCAGCCAAATCAGTCGGATCTAGGTCACTCCCAGCTGGTGGAAATTGAAGAAAAGAATTGATGTATAACAAATTAACAAGGTTAAACATGCACCCGCAGGCCCCGTGTCACTCATCCCTCGCTCATGTCACTTGTTGGTGGGGGGCATTTGTTGACACCTGAAGAATTACACAAGCAGATATGGAAAGTCCAGAGCCCGCGAAGCCTCATCCCAAGATGCCTCGAGCTGAAGAAGACTTCACGAAATCCCAATTATGATTATTTAAAGCATTAAGTGATATGATGACGCATTGATCTCAGTCTTACTTGATGCCAAGAAAAGACTAGTTGTAACACAATATCACACACGGCTATGCCTTCCCGGCAAAGTTGCTATCCTGCAAATCATCATCTGTCACAGAGTCGAGTAAGCCAAATAAACCACAATATTGTCCACCGAAGCTGAAAGAGTGTTTGGACAACCATCTGCCTACTTAAGCACCATCAGCAGCCTCCCGATCGTCAGAGGTGATTGAGATACACTCGGGATTATTTCCAAAGGAACGACTCCCAAAGGAAGGTCTTGCTACACAAAAGCACCCGAAAGGGAGGACCGAACAGAGGAATGGGCTAAAAAAGCATTTGAATAAGCCAAAAGGAGGTTATGGGCTAAAGGAACCTTAGTGGGCCTAAAGGGGCCGAAGATGTCCAGTGCAGACATGTAATTCGGCAGCTACTGTTTGACCCGACGACTACTATATGATCTAGCGGCTGAATATGATCTGATGGCTAGAAGCGGGGCGCACCGTATGCCGCCGTATCAACCCCATGCCCCTTATATAAAAAACCCCAATCCGAAAGACTTGGAGACAAAGCTATTAGAGAATAGTGAAAAAGAAAAAAAAATAGAGAGCAACCAGTGAGAACAGAGAAGAGTGAAAAGAGTGAGACATCGACAAGATGGGTCTGATTTCTAGGGAGTGCCCTCAATTGGGCTATAGTTACCCCTCCCCTCGTCTCTTGTTCGTCATACCCTGCATGTAATAATTTTTTCAGCCCTTGGAAAAATCATTTACCTCTTGGTCAAAAATCATCTTCAGGCAGATCTCTGTCTATCCTGAGTGTCTGTTCGCAGATCCACAAAAAAACATAGTGTTGAATAGCCTCTCATTTCTCATCCTTTCTTTGGATGAAGCTAAAAAATATATATGTTGTAGATCTGGGAGTCCTCGTTCCAACACCACTAGTCTTGCCTCGATCGGATTTCGGATCTGAGAGAATTAATTTTTGCCACCGAGACGTGCAAATCTGTTCCCTATGCAGGTCTGAAATAGCAGGTCGAGAGAAATCTACAAATAAATACCAAAAGTCAACTTCAGTGATCGCCACTTCAGGGAGTCATTCAAGGACGTCCAGCCATCGTCCCAGCCAAGCAACACCTTTAGAAGATCTCAGGAAGGTGACGTTCCTTTCGAGGCAACGGCTTGCTGCCCAGCGAGTCAGAATCGAGTCGGCGCAGCACTGAGTCGGCACAGGACCGAGTCAGACCAGTAGGCCAAGTTCGCCCTGAGAACCCTCCCAGTTTGTTGCCCGTCAACCGAGGGTTGGTCCTCCCAGGCCCCACTTGTAGCCCTTTACCTCCCTGCGTGGAGTGGGCAATATAATTCACTACTGTAATTAAATTTTTACCATTATACTGGGAGTTACCGTAACTGGCCAGGGTCATCTTCCCCACGCCCGGAGCGTGGAGGTAAACTTGCCATCCTCCTCGTAGGCTTTGCTTTGCTTGTATATTTTTTATATTCCGCTACATGTGATAGGAAATTAGCTCGCTCAAATATTTATCACTGCAGCGAGAGAGAGAGCGAAACCGTCCCGTGACCCGATCCAGGCACGATAGTGAGTTGACCACCCTAGCTCTTGTCGGTTTCTCAAACGTGCACGATCATACGCTTCCCTCGCTAAGGGACGACCGCGAGCTTGCTAGAGTCCAAGGTTGGTCTTCAACATGGAGTCTAGTCTGCGAGCGTCCGTCCCGCATCACCTTCTCCCAGATTACTAAAATAGAGGAGATCGTCAATGAAACATTAACTCACAACACTCCTACCCACACATCCATTAAGAGGGATTCACAGACATCATACGATCCTGGGGAGGGGACTTGTTGTTGCCCATAGGGCATGGCCAATGGCCATTCAGAGCGTGGTAGCTAGGGTAAGGATCTGTGGGCACTGAATGATCAAAGTGTTGAAGATAGAGATATAGCCCCCAGAGGGCCCCTTCACATTCGGCTTACCACTTCAAGTGCCCTAGCGGAGAAAACAAAAAAGAAAGAATGATCGAGACAGCGAGGAAGAGAAATAATAGTTAGACAAACACAAGAGACAAGCAATACATCGCACCAAATAAAGAGGTAGCACCGTTTATTTCATTCAATCAATATGAGGGAGTGTACATGAAGCTAAAGAAATAGAATGGAATATAGAAGCGAGGAGAGAAGGAAGGGATTCTGGGCTCTCTTGGGGGCAGACCTACCTAGGCGATCACTATCACTCTCTATTTTTCTTCTGTCTTTTTTTTCTACTCTCCTTTCTTGTATGCCTCGTTAGTTGCTTCTCTTCACTTGTCTTCCTCTTCTCTTCCTTTCTTGTGCTCGAAGACAAGCCCTTCTTATAGGGAAACAGGGGTTTGAATGGCCGATGGGATGGGTAGCTCTCCGCCGACCCACCGCCCTGCCACTTGCAGAGGCATTGCGTCGACTCACTAGGAAAAAGGGGGCGTCGACCCAAGAAGTGGTGGGCGTCGACCTATGATATGCGCACCGACTCACAAAGGCGAGAGAAGGGGCGCCAACTCACCTAGGGGTATTTTGTAATTTTAACATTTGGCCCCGAAACTGACTCGGTGAGAGCTTGTAGTCCAGAGTGGCCCTCTGGTTGATTCAGTGGCCCCAGAATGTACTTTGAAGCCCTGCTTCGGTGTTTCCAGTGATTTTCGGCACGTGCCGAACTCATACCGATCTGTATTTGAAAACGGAGCACCCTGTTCAAATTTTGTACAGAGAAATACCTTGCTGTTTGACAAATTCATGATACATTAGCTTGTTCTCAATGAAATGAGAGGGAAAAAATTAATGTACAGATAAATCTTAATGTAAAAATCCTCCCTTCTGAAATCACACATAGTAAGATTCCCGGCTCTCAAACCATTTGAACCTACCACAACCAAGGGCAAATTGAGTTTAACCGGGACCATCCAGGACCCTCATATACTCTAATGGGTGCGAGCTGCGGGAAACTCTCAGATCTACATAAGAACAAACAGAAAGAAATATACTTATTTACACGTGAAGACTAGCTCTACTTCCCCTTAGCTGGGGCATGCTTACTTTCTTGATGTTGTCAGGGAAAGAACAGCTTCTCCAATCCAACCGAACAGGATCAACAGCCGAATTGAATTGATCCCACTTTCACCTGATAGAGAATTTTCCAATCACTTGGAACGCGAATAGCCACTTTGAAGTATTTTTGGCCAACATCCCCAAGATTCATCACCTTATTTGCGTCTCAACCTGCAAGGGACAACTTTTCAAGTAAGGTGGTTTGCTTTCAAAATCACTAAAGAGAGATGAACAGAAAGCTGTGGAAGATCATAGGACTCCTACCTTCTAGGTACTTCATATGGATGCATTGCATGCACATGTGGAAACCTGTGGTTATTATGTTCACAAACTTTGTTCGTTGCCAATACCCAAAATCTCAAAACTCAATGAGCTCCCACAAATCATGTTGTAGCATCCTATGTCTAACAACCCCAACATGAAAGAAAGTTAGAAGATATCCAAACTGTCATAGGAACACCAGTGCCCAAGATGTGTTAGTCAAGGAGCTTGTAGCCAACATCCTCGATATCCATCATCTCTCATATTTGAACCCTAGATTTTTTTGGTAGGTACTTCCTCTTCTTTGACGTGTATTTCTTGTCCTGTGAGACTGCCCGTAGCATCAATGCCCAGGTGAAACCAGATAACATTCATTCTGGATGGCCTTGTCTTATAGATGATTTATATAAAATGACAAACATCAAGGGCCACTCCCCAAGGAGATGGCCCTGGGCTGAGCAACATGGTGAACAGAAATTTTGATCGTATGGATACTTGTTGACTTGTATATATCAGTGCATTCCTGCAGGTCAGCATCACATGTGAGCAAGACCCACTCAGAGTCATCATCTAAATATTTGAGAACCATTGAATTTGCATTACCGATGTTAAACCGCTTGGCAATCTTTTGTTTTAGCTCTTGGAAACCCCAGGTGGGTTGCAATCTAAATTTCACTTTCTCTTCTCCATATATGGCCTTTACCCGTAGTAGGCCACGTACACACTTCTGACATGAAGGGGACAGGCTCTCACAGCCATGATTGTCACCAAAAGACTTGAGGCTTTGAGACCTAGCCAGAGTCTTATGTGTCTGCTGAGTTGAATGATACAGCTCTACTCCACTATGTGTTCTCTTAAGCATACCACTCTGGTCTTCATGAGGCACTTCCTTTATTGGAATGCTCATAGCATCTCCAAACTGGTTTGTTCTACTGGAACAACAATGGCTTGAACCAGAGCTTTGACTACAAGATGAAGAAAAGGAATTCGATGCAGAAGCAAGGGAGGGGAATGGTCCATGCTGTGCATTTGAGGACTCTGGAATATCTTCCTGCTTCAGGATGCAAACTGTGCTCCCTGCAGCTTCTTTCTGAGTATACATATCTGAGCCACCATCTTTAGGAAAATTTGTATACAGGGAGCTTAATTGAAAAGAACCATCAACACCCTGGATGGAGTCGATAACCACTTGCAACTTTCTTAAAGAATGTCCTACTTTCTTGATCTTTCTTGAAGGCCAACGAGAAATACCGTATTGTCTGCATATCCTTTTGAGAGTAGTAGGGCATACTGCAATGGAACAGCATGTAATATAAATATAGAATTTAGATGCTGTGTAAAATGTTTAAATGCTTCACTAAATGCTTATCTATATGCTGACATTGACTTGATTGCCCTTTTTAGGTACACTAGACACCCTTTCGTGACGAGGGTCACGAGGGGCAGCCCTGGGTAGAGGTGGCCCAGGCGTATGTCAGGCGAGAGATCTGGCTACACTACCTAAACATCATCGAGCCTCTGCATCAGCGACTGATCATGAGGACGAGGGGAGTTCACCATCCAGTCGTAGAGTTCCTTGCTTAAGATGATGAGCGCTATGGGCGGTTCTCGAAGGGACTCAGTGGCGACATCGACTGGGCTACTCGAGTGCTTGACCAGGTTCGAGATTGGACCCGGAGAGGTCGAGAGGTGAAGGCCTGAGCGACCAGCGACGAGGCCTACCTAAAGGCCTATGCCCAGAGGTATGGTGATCAGGTGTTCCGCGGCATCCGTCAACCGATATGAACTTCTAAACTCATGCCTTTTCAATTAAATTATCTCTATGTGCACTGACACCATGATTTTCTATATGCAACTAGACCCCCAGGGTAGGATAGCGGAGCTCCAGGGACTCCTCCACGCCACTGTACAGCAGAGGGATGACCTCCAGTGTGCGTTGGACATTCTGGTGAGCTTCCCTGAACCATAGACTTAATTTATGCTTCATGTTATGCAACTGACCTTGACTCTCTAAATGCAGCGAGCCAAGGGAGCGCAATGGCAAGGACTAGACGCTCCGTCCTCCTCGTCCCAGCCTGCTAGAGGCCGAGCTGAGTGGGACACAGACTTTGCTCGGGCGGTTGCTCGGGCTGAGGAGGCTGAGGCTACTCTCGCGGAGAGGGTAAGCAACACCAAATCGAGTTCCTTAGACTTGAATGCCTATGATAATGCCTAACTATGCTGAATGCTTATGCAGGCGAGAGAGCTGACCACAGCACTAGCCAAGGCGAAGCGCACTAGAGTAGAGGCAGAGCATGCCAGGGCAGAGGTAGAGCGACTCTGGGCAGAGCTGGAGCAGACTCAAGCTGATACAGAGCACTTCCATGCAGAGGCTGAGCGACTTCGCACAGGAGCAGAAGACTTAGAGTGCTACCGGACTGAGGCGAGGGAGGCGAGGTGCCAAGCCTTCGAGCTGAAGATCGAGCTACGAGCCATAGAGCATACAGTCCATATGATTGGCCGAGGACTTGAGAGGAGTGCTTCGCAGAGCGGTGCACGGAGCGGCACGTTCCCAGACTTCCTTACTAGATCCTCCGGCCAGCGGAGGAATGAGGAGACGGAGAGGAGACGAAGACGGGAGGAGGGCAACACAGCCATGGGCCCGCCAGAGAAGCGACACGAGGGTACTGGCGATAGCGGAGGCCCGGGGAAGGGACCGACTGAGTGATCTGTACTCTTCCTTTTCCTTTTGACACATGTACATGACTTTTTGTTAGTGGAATGATATCATTTTGTGTTTTTACTTAAGATGCAAATTTGTATGGATGTAAGACTGCTAACTCACTGACTCTTATCCTAGGACCGATAGAGAGACAGAGAGAGAGAGACGGAGAGAGAGAGAGAGAGAGACATAGAGAGAGAGAGATAGAACTGACGGTTAGAAGAAAATAGCCAGAATCTGGTAGAAACTAACAAATGGTCTAACCTAAGACTGCTTGAGGGAGATAAACGGCCTAAACAAGGACCGTTATGGGTCAAGGGGGGAAGGCAGTGGATGAAAAGATAAAATGGTCTCATAGTGGACCGTTTGTGGAAGCCTAGTGATCTTACGATAGACCGCTAGTGCAGAAAAACTGTTGAGTCCAAGTGGGACTCTTCCGTGAGAGTCCCATCCCGAGGGTAATGGCCTTTAACCTGCACTAGAACTCATCCTAACTTGAATTGGGGCTACCCAACCCCAATCCTAATGCAACAAACACTAAAACCAAAGCCTTATAAGTGGGAACAAGCCTAGAATTCGTAGCGCTCAGAAATTCTCTGCTACAAGCCTTAAAATTTCAGCAAAAATACCTAAGCCATGTCTAGCTCCCCTTTTCTTATTAGTGCCTCGATGACGTCCTTGAAGACATAGCAGTGGAATGCCAGAATGGGCCTTAAGTGGCCAAAAAGTCATCCAGGTAGGGCAAAGATGCTTCGAGGGATAGTCCTCTCGATGAATATGCTCCGCATATCCACAAAATGAAGTTGGCGGCACAAATCGCAGTGCCGAAGGTCGAATCAGAAAACCCGAGCAATCCAATGCGGGTTCGGTACGCGTCGACAATCGCTCGGAATCACAAATCGGGGATCAAAACAAAGAAATATACACTCCAAGGCTGTCACATCGAACCCTAGGCTGCACCGAATGTCGGGCTTTCGTTAGGGTCAGTTCTGAGGCAACGAACAAGAAATTACAAAAATGCCCCTGGGTGAGTCGGCACTCCGAGGCGCTCCTCCCCTGCCTTCGTGATTTAGTGCTCCTCCTTCGTGAGTCGGCGGCCCCTTTCCTAGATCAACGCTCCTTCTCCTGGTGAGTCGGCATAGAACCCCCGCAAAAAGTGGGGCGGTGAGTGGGCGGAGCACTCCCTATCTCGTCGCCTATCCGATGCCCTGTTTGGCTATAAAAGGGCCTTACCTTCGAGCGCAAGGTAGAAGAGACATAGAGACAGAAGAGGCAGCACAAGAAAGAGAGAAGACAACGAAGCAGAAGGAGGAGAGAATAGATAGGGAGACGAAGAGAAATATAGAGAGGAAGGGAAGAGCGGTAGCAATCTCCTAGGTAGGTCTGGCCCTGGGAGAGTCCAATAGTCCCCTTCTTCATTTCTCCCTCTGTCTTTTTTGTTATCTCCTTAAGCATGTATTCCCTTTCGTACTGATTGAATGAAATAAGTAGTGCTATATCCATATTTGAGCTACTGGGTTGTTCGTCCTCTCCTTTTATCTACTATTCTCTCTTTTACTTCTTTTCTCGATAGATCCCTGTTAATCTGGTTTTCTCCGCCAAGGCAATGGGGGTGGTAATGTAAATGTAAGGGGGATCTCTGAGCGCTACATTTCCATTGTTGACCCTTTGATTATTCAATGCCAATAGTTCCCTGCTCCAGGTACAGCACTCCAAATGGCCACTGGCCATGCCCACTGGGCAATAGCAAAGTCCTCTCCCTAGGATTATATGGGGTTCCTCTTCGATCGATGTGTGAGTGGGCATATCATATGCTACCATTTGATCGAAGAATCTTTGCTCTCTCAAAGATGAAGGAGACGGCCATCTGCCCCTTTCACCTTTATTTGTAGGTTGTAAGGGCAGTGGTGTACTCCGAAGTCCACCTCACTGTTTGCAGCTTTTCCTTCGGTTGCTCTATTTCATCTCCAAAGGTTATTATACAAGGACTCCCGGTGTTCGCCGAATTGCTATGGAGAGGCTTGCCTCCCTAGGTGGCAACCGTTGTGCCATCACCTCTTCCATTAGATGGTTGACGACCCACTCAGGATGATTTCATATGCAACTCATCGTAAGCTCCACGCTCTGGCTTCCTCCTTCATATAAATAAAGTTTCCAAAGTCACTCGCCACATCAGTGGTCTGTATATTTCAGGTCATGGGAGAGCCACAGGTCTACTGCCCCTCATAGCATGTCCTAGCCTCTCTCCTGCTCAAAACCACAGTCATGATCCATCCAATGCTTTAATAATTCGTGAGTATGTTTGCCCATCTATTACCGGGGAAGGGATACATTCCCAGTCCTTCATCATCGTTCGAGGTTTTCAGATCACCTTGACTCCCAGGGACGTGCCCTTCAATGGCACAGTCTCTTGAGGATTCTTCCCTTAGGGTGGACAAGGAACGTCACTTAAGTGATAACATAGAAGACCCGTTGTTCGAAGCTTTGGCCCTGGATCACTAGGACCCTTAGTAGGCTAGACCTCAGGGTCTACACATCCAATGTGGGTTATGAGAGCATCATATTTGGCCTCTCTATATTTAGGGGTTTCATTTCGAAATCTTCCGTGTATGAACCTTGATTTCATCTCAAGCCCCTTGCAGTACAGCGAAAGCTGAAGAAAGAATAAACCATGAGGGACATCTCAAGCCCCTTGCAGTACGGCGAAAGCTGAAGGAAGAACAAATCACGAGGGACGTCTCAAGCCCTTACAGTACAGTGAAAGCTGAAGAAGAAGAACAAACCACGAGGGGAATCTCAAACCCCTTGAAGTACGGCGAAAGTCGCTGAAGAAGAATAAATCACGAGGGACATCTCAAGCCCCTTGCAGTACGGCAAAAGTTGTTGAAGAAAGGACAAACCACGAGGGACGTCTCAAGTCCTTGCAGTACGGCGAAAGCTGAAGAAGAAGAATAAATCACGAGGGATATCTCAAGCCCCTTGCAGTACGGCGAAAGCTGAAGAAAGAATAAATCACAAGGGACATCTCAAACCCCTTGCAGTACAGCGGAAGCTGAAGAAAGAATAAACCCCTCAACCATTGACATCCTGATCGACAACTCTTCAACCACCGACATCCTAGTCGGCAGCTTTCACAGAATATTCAAGCTCTCTAATCATCAGCCTTCACGCTGACCGATTCATCCTTCAAGGAGGACGCATCGTCCTGAGTGAGCGGAGCAGACCTTCATAGCTCCCACCTTTGGAGCAACAAGCCTCCTCCTGCCCAAGGAAGAGGAAGTCTGAGCTCAATCAACAACGCACAAAGGAGGATGTTCTAGACCCAGAATGCTAGGGAAACACTCGGAGCCCTCCGGTTCCATCTCGACGACAGGGGGCACTGTCCCTCCAGTTGCTGGACTTTGAGCGACATTTCACAGAGCAAGAGCGCACCCTTCGTGCCCTTCAGCAGAGCACCGCTAAGGACAATAAGGAACAATCCCCATTCTCCGATCAGATATTGGAGGCAGAGATTTCGCCCAGAATCTCTCCACTGACCTTCAAGTCTTACGACGGCTAGGGTGACCCAATCGACCACTACAACAGCTTCGACGCTCTGATGACCTTGCACGAGACGTTCGATGAGGTCAAGTGCCGAGCGTTCTTGACTACTCTAGTCCAGGGCGCACAAGCATGGTTCCGAGCACTCGCCCCCAGGAGCATCACCAGCTTCTGACAATTCGGGCGACTGTTCAAGGAGAGCTTCACCGGCAGCGGCCCTCCATGGCCTATAGTGGGATTGCTGGCCCTCAAGCTAGCCCAAGTTGAAAAAATGTAGGCTTACATTAACCATTTCAAAGCCCAAGCTCTGCGCATCCCCTGCCTGTATGTGGCCTCTGCCATCACCGCACTGACTGGAGGCACCCACGATGAAAATCTCTGATGAGAGTTGGTGCTTCACCCTCCTTCCTCTCTTGTTGACCTTCTAACCCTGTCTCTGCGTCATGCGGACTGCGAGGAGGTCCTCATTGCCTACCGAGATCCTGTGAGCTCGGGGCAAGAGGGGGAAAGAAAGAGGTCATCCGACCAATCTTCTGGACAGGGGAAGAGGAGGAATCGAGAGGGCGACCAAAAGGAACCCCCGCACAAGTTCGAGTGCTATACTCCTCTATCTACCCCTGTCTATAAAATTTATCAAGAAATAAAGGACTCGAGACTACTTCGCCGTCCCGAGCCGATGAAGACCGACCCAAAGTGTCAGAGTTGTCGGAAGCACTGTCAATTCCATGACGATCACAGCCACCATATGGGAGCTTGCTGTTGAATTCCTATGGTTTTCATAATGTCACACACTACTTGTCAAACACAAGTTTTGATTGGGTATCTAACATCCTTTTATTTATAGTGCTTCTCATTGCTTTACTTCTGATATAATTCTCTTACATCTGTGCATATTTTCTCATGAAGTTCAAGATCGGAGTCCATGCATGTTCTTGTTTACTCGTGTCAAGTACTTGCACATTATGAGTCCAGGCATGCTTTTAGCTTGTGCCTCCATATCTTTGCCCACAGCAATAACAGAGTCCGTGCAAACACAAGTTTTTGCACATCATGAGTCCACGCATGTTGTTAGTACAGGTGCTTTCCCAGGATGGCTGTTCCCCGGTCTCCAATCTTCAACCCATGTACCCAGAGGAGGACATAAAGCCAGGTGGTGTCCTTGTAATTCTCGGGCCTCCACTCCTCACTCCGCATGGAAGCACGGTACGGGCAGGTCAGGTCACTCTTCGGCCGCCAGCTCTTCGCCGGTGACCCTCCTCCTCTATCGGGAACGAATAATTGATCAATTCCAGACGATCGCTCCCAACGCCACAGAGGTCCCACAAAGTCTTCTTGAAATCGTCCTCCACTATCGGGGGCAATTTAACTTGCGGCGTCGGTCGGACCTTCTGAGCCTCTTTGCGTGCGATCAGGTAAGCGGCCACCTCATCGCTCTTGCCGTGCCACAACCGGAGGAGGTGCTCCGAGTCGACGTCGAGGACGGGTATGGGTTGTCGGCTCAGGAACCTCCTCTCCGGCCCATCCCAACAATCGATCTTGTGGGATCGATAAAAGCCCGTCTGGGTGTTCCACCACTTCACGTACTCTGGCGTCACTCGTGGAACGCGGCCAGGAGCTGGTACTCGAAAAGTGGCGCTATCCGCCTGGTGGAAGAAGTCCCACCAGACCCAGGCAGTCTCGGCGGTCAAGCTCCCCCGGAGGTTCCGCGTCGTCAGAGTGAATTGGGCACTGTATGATGGGATATGCTGATCATATCTGAAACTCCGCCCGAAATGGAAGGGATAGTAGGGCTCTAGCAGCAGGTTGTCTCCCTTCCTGAATACCAGCACACTCAGGCGAATTGATCACGCCTAGTCCCTGAGCTCGGGCTCCAGTAACGGGCGGACTGCATTCTCCTGACTGATGGGGTGCACATACTTCTCCACCTGGTCGTCCTTGCACTCCCTCTTGTTATTCACTAAGGGGCTTGAATGGGCAGCTACCGTCCAGAAGTGAATAGTACCTGCTGCATCTTGAGGGACTGTTGTCAATCAGCCCCGAATGTCATAAAGCCTCAAAGAAGTGGAGCCCGGCTCCGCACTCGCAAACTCCAGCATTCGCGGCAATAATCCCCAGTCCTGAATGGCGAGAGGGGCGAACTCTGGAAACAACAACCAGTCCCACGCATTAAAGAAGTGCAGTGGGAACACAAATCGGGGCTGCCATGGGATCTGGTGAACGCTCACTTCCCCGAGCGTCTTATACATCAAGCAGAGGGCAGCTAGGCACAGGGACAACTTGATCCCCCACGCCATCTGGCAGGCCGGGTAGATCGCGTCCGGTCGGATAACCATCTCGTCTCCGTGCGGCAGGGCGAACGAGCATAGCCAGTATGTTAGATAAGTGGCACAGTGCGTCAGTGGGCCAATTGCCATTGGATTTGGCCCGTTTCAGCGCCCCCTCGAGGGGATCTTCACATCAGACTTGGGCTTAGCCGGCTTCTTACGGGCGACGACCGTGCCGACACATGGGAAGTCTTCATATTTCTTCAGCCCGTCGAAGAAGTATTGCAGCCACAAGGTCATTCGGACACTCTTTCGGTCCTCACGGCGAGGTTGCTTCTCTCCGTGCGCTAGCTGATACAGCTCTCGGTACGCCTTCATCAAGTACCGATAGGAGTATCCCAAGGAATAGTAGACATCCCCGTTGGTCTCATCCTTAATTATGTCGGGGAGGCAAACCTCTTCATAGGGCTCCCCATCAATGGGCAAGCCGCTGAGCTAGCTGAGGCTCCATAGATCTAAGGATGTCTCGACCTCTGCTATATAGAATGTGTTGGTCTCCGCACTGAATACTTCTATCATTCCGCAGCAGAGTCCCTTGAAAATTGGATCGTCATAACGGGAGGTGTAAACACTGTGATATACACCGGCCCGGATAAGTATGGGGGCATAATTGAACAGCACATACTCAGTAAACTCAACTGCTCCTTCCCTGAAGTTGTGTGCAGTCTGAAGCTTCAGCTCCCCGAACCAGCCCAGTGACAGCCCGTGCTTGAATCTGATCGCCAGGCAGTCCAGAATAA
>JANBPO010001938.1:0-39010 GCA_024336825.1 Amorphophallus titanum | reverse complement strand
GTAGTGAAGCCTCACCGGGTTTCGGTGAGGGGTGGACGTAGGGAGCCCGTCGTGGTCCCGAACCACCTAAAAATCTCAGTGGTGCATGTGGTGTGCCTGTTCAGTTGTCTAGTTCTCCTATCTCCATTCACAGGTCTATGATATAGAGTTTTATTCACTGCATCATCACACATCGCTTTGTCTGCTATCCGTGTTGAGTAGAGTTAAATCATTCTTTGCAAAAGCTATCCGTGTGAGCTCGGTAAGATTGAGTGATCAGAGTTATCTTAGTTTAATTATTTTCCTCAATCTTGTTCTAACTGTGAAATAGTTTTAAAATCTGACATCTTGTCTGGGGGACAATTCAACCCCCCTTCTTGTCCGCTATCTATCTGGGCCAACACCCCACACTAAAACCCCAACCCTAGCAGTCAATTTTTGGAGAGAAGATGACACGAGCTGGTCAAGCACGAATCTCGCGTGCGTTCGACTCCACGATCCTTTCCCATCCATTTCTCGACCCCTCCTTCGACTCCAGCCCTATAAACCAACGCCTAACAATCCCGAGAGCCCCATTTGGTTGTGGCAGAAGTTGGTTTGCGCATTCGAGAGCTAGGAGTGATGAGGAAGTAAGGGTTTCATCTAGGGTTTTGGCAAGGTTGTCATCTTTTTCTATGTTTAAAGGTAGGTTCTACTCAGGCTAAACCCTAATCTAATACATGCATCTTGTGCGAATTTTTATGCTCTTTCTAGTGATAGCAAAATGCCTAATTTTTATGGAGTATATAACATGAAATGTTAGTTTTCTCAACATCTGTCAGGGTTTGCCGGAGCATGGCACATGGCCCCAGATAGTGGCTCCCTAGAGACCGCTACCTGAGGCCACAGTCACAAGATAGACCGTGTTCTCCCGAGGCCTGGGAAAAATTTGAATCTGGTCAAGGGCATAATAGTAGTCGTTGACCATCTACTGCCATTCGGTAGTGGCCTCCTCCTGACCGCTATCATCACTTGGGTTACAATCAGATCGCAGCATTTTTCTCTGCTTTCCCCTTTGAGTAGACAACATATTTAGGGTAAAAACACATCTAATGATTAGGCCTATATATGAACATATGAAATTCTAAATTCTGATTCACATTATGACTATTGATTATTGTTATTCCTCTTGTTCAGATCATGACTTACTGTTGTTATCACTTCCTTCTTGTTGAACCTTGCAAACTAGTAGATTAAATATAGTTTAATCTGTCCATAACTTGTCAATTTCTGCGATACTTTCATCTGGTTCACTACTAGTTAGTTACATTATTAAGATTATTTGATGGTCATGCCACTCCGGTGGTATTGACTGACCACTTTACTCCCATTTTCTATGTTTCACACATTAAATCTTGTGATAATCGGGACTCTCTGCTGGATATTCCTTTCGTCGGACTAGGATTGCTATCACAAGGTTCTTGTAAGTCCCCACGAGCCTAGGATTCCCACTAGGACGTCGGGGAGGATGTACCCTGAAAGCCTGAACCCACAAACTCGATCGATTCTTATTTTTGGATAGTCTGAGTTCATGACTGTTCTGCCTGTCTCGACCAGAAGGCGGCCCTCTCTGTACTGCTGCCTTGAGGTAGCGGCCATGGCGTGACCTCCTCCTGCTTTCTGATCTGGCTTGTGTGCCAGTTTGCCAAGTTGACTTATCCCTGATTCAAGTCGACCTAGCCCTGTTTAGGTTGATCTATGGCACCTCAATTGACTAAGGTTAGGTAGACTGAGTTCTGTCTCAGCCTAGCCATGGCCCCAGGTCGACTAAGGAGCTTGATTTGGTTGACTAAACCCTCTATTTTGCCATCCTGGTAGCGGTTCCTCCTGGACCACCACCATCTTGTAGCAGTTTCGTATGGACCACTTCTTCCCTTCCTGCCTATTCTGCGTCGACCCGTGATTGACTACGTCGACGCGGGCCTTATGGCTGCTATCCTAAAAGCGGCCCTATCTAGACCGCTGTCTCATACTGCTGATCTGGAAGATGGAAGCAAGGCTCCTGAAGCACAAAGCAAATTCAAACCAGGGATAATGATCGTCCCACCCAATCATTGTTTGGCTTGCTGGTTTCATGGGGAAGGGTTGACCTCTGCAATGAGGGGGACTGACCCCTCTGCTACGGTGGTACAGCAGCTTGACTCGGCACAACTCGGTGGGGGCTGGTACCCCACTTTCAGAGGACAGCTGCATGAGGATGAGATTGATGCCTTCAGTGATCTCCTTTCTTTACTTTAGAATTTTCAAGTTATCCATTCTCAGCTGGACTTGTGAGTTTGGAAATGGGAGCCTTTGGACACCTTGACAGTCAGATCAGCTTACCGTGTTATGGCCGAAGGAGGGTCAGGTTTCCCTTCTTCAAGGAAATTTGGTCTCCAAGAGCCCCCTGAAGGTCAAAGTCCTAATATGGAGAATTGCACTCGGTAGGATCCTCACTTGCGGCAGGCTGTCCCGAATCTCGGAGGTTTGGACACCACCTGCGTTCTGTGTCAGATGAAGGACGAGATTGGTGACCACATATTCACCTCCTGCACATTCTCCCTGGAAGTTTGGTGGAACATCTTTCATTCTATTGACCGCCAGCCACCGCAGGTGAACCCCGTGATGGGGCTGCTCCACTTTTGGCAGTTGGCTTCTTTGCCGAAGGAGGACCAAAAGATTTGGTGGCTGATCCTCCATGTCACTCTTTGGGTGCTTTGGGATGAGAGGAACTAGAGAATTTTCTGGAAAGAAGCTTTAATTGCTGATAGGGTTTCTTCTTTTGTGTCTGGGATAGTGAGGGAGTGGGCCTCCATTTTGTGTAATCAAGATGCCTGTACCTCCTTTTTTGTTCGGTTGGGGAGTACTTAGAGCCACACTACATTGGTGCGTTCTTGTGCAGGAGGATCTTTTGATTTTCTTACACAATCTTGTATGCCTTTACTTTTTTTTAATACATTGTGGTACCATCCACTTAAAAAAAAAGAATGAGTACTTTGTATAAATAGTCCCATTGAACTCTATCTCTAGCCTTTGTAAAATTTAGCTTGACCACCAACCCCTCTTATAAAGATTTTCCTTGATTTGTGTCCCTTTGTGAATGCATTCATGTTCTAGATATTCAACCCCTTCTCCAATCTCAATTATATGCATCTATATTATGATTTTGTAGGTCACATTAAGAAGATTGATCAGCCTGGATTTGTGTAATCTCTGAAAACTTTTTGTTTCAAGATCAAAACCAAGAGTATCTATTTCAGGCCACAAATGGGCTGTACCTTCCTAGAAATCCACAAGGCATCCACCAAGTCATCCTTAACCAGCTCTCATAAATGCTGAAAGAAGATAGGTGGTAATCTATTTTGGACAGGAGTGTTGTGATGATGGCATAATTGGCATTTGTGCAGACTCCCGTGATTGAATCCTTAGTAGAGTGTCTTAATCTATGTCATCCTTCATACTCCTCTAGATGATGTTGAGACTAGAAATGCCACCACCATGACTCCTGATGTCTTCCTCTCTAGAAGGCAGCTACTCCCTCCCCATTATTCAAGCATCTAATAGTCTTCTAGGGGTTAGGCCATTTTTTGGAAGTAGTCTGACTTCTTGTCCCTTTCTTTCACACACTATCCGTTGATCTTTGTCTCTCAAATGGATCTCCTTGAAGGGAATTTTTTCATACTCGTTTTTAAGCTCTTTCCTCCCCGACCTATCTTCTTTTGGAATACTCTTGCTCTCAAGAAGTGGGAGGAGAATGTGATCTCTAACCAGTGAATGCTAGATTATCTGTGTGGAAGTTGAATTTTATTTGTACTTGATCAAGTGCATTTCACGCCTTTACAATTGAGTACAAAACTTACTAACCTGATCGTATTGTAGCCTCTTCTAGGACCTTGATCCTTCATTTTTCCCCAATAAAATTCTCTATCTGAGGAAGATATTTAGAGGCCATCCAAGCAGTCAAATTGTGCATGAGCCATTTGAGTTTTCCGATCATTCTAACCCTATGTTATCAAAAGCGTGGTTAGGCACCAGTCCATTGATGGGCCACTTTTGACCAGTCCATCATGTTATTTGAGAGCTCCGTATAATTTGTGCATGAAGCTCACTTGGCTTGCACCAGTCCACCTTAACTCTAAATTTCAACCGGGAAGTGGCAACATCACCTTTCTATGCTGCCACACCTCCAAATTCTGTCCCACCCTTGTCTCATGCCTTTTCTTCTTCTTTCACCTTTTGCTTTAGCTCCCCAAAGATGAAGCCTTAGACCTGTGGCTGCCAGCAGTGATGTTTTTTTTCCTAGAGTGGCTGCCAGCAGTGATGACAAACAAGCTTCAAATGAGATCTCAATAAGAAAAAACAACCTTCTTAAGGAAACTCCTAGACCACTAGTATTTTCAAGAGGCTGCTTTAGATAATTTTATGACCTAAGGAGGAAGGCGGAGTTGGTTTGACCCCCATTGATACTATAAACCAAGGCCTTCTTTTGAAATGACTTTGGAGGGCAGATATGGAGGATGCGGCACTGGTTCCTGTTGATCTTTTCTCTCTCTAGCCTTCTAGAGAGAGAAGCTCTGAGGATGGTTAGAAGTTTCGGGGCGCACCACTCCCTTGTGGGGGGGGGACCCTCGCCGTAGTGTTTCTCGTGTAGGTGGTGGGCCGACGGTCAGGGGGACTCCCTACCCCCTATCTATTTCCGATGCCGACAGAGGGGCCACCTGTAGAGTGCCTGCAAGGTTCTGCTTGCCAGGCCTCCGTCAGTGCCAGAGGGGGGTTGTTGGACCATGTCCTACACAAAGGTGGTGAAGACGGGCTGAATGGTGGAGGGCGAGCCTGCCTGGAGGGAGGTGTTGGACTTAGGGGGGTCATGCTAGAGAGTATCTCTCCCCAATTGAGTTGGTTCTCCTGGTGCCTTTGTCTGACTCCCATTCATGGCGGGTTGGACTCCCTCAAGACCAAGTGCATTTTGGATGAGCATTGGCCAGTTGGAGCTCCGTGGGACGTTCGAAAAGTCCACACTAGCTTTCTCCTGGCAGTGGCGTTCTCTATCGACGACGCGAGGTGTGTGGAGGAAGTCGGGGTCCTAGCGGTTAGGGAGTCTATTGCTCGAGTCCATGCTTAGAACCCAGAAACAGGGACATTCGCTACTCCTGGGAGGAAGTTGTGTTGGATCAGCCTGGTCGGACTTCCTGTTTGGCTTTGTGACGACGCGAGATCAATTTCTTGGTTGGTGCTTTCGCTAGGGTGGAGCTAGGGTCGTTATAGTTGAGGGATGGGGACAGAGTCATCATGGCGGAGGTTCTTGCCTCCACTCCGGTTGTCGTTGCAGCGCCTCCGGTTGTTGCTTTCTTTGTCGGGAGGACAGACTACATCATCAGGATGTCTATTTGGCTGGCGGACCATGGTGATGCTGAGCAGGGGTTAGGGTTTCACTAACCCTGATGGAGGTAGAAGACAGTGGTCGAGCGGGGTGTTCGAATTCATACTAGCCCGCCACAGTGGTCAGGCCGCCCCTGGTGTCGGGTTGCAGTCGAAGCCCTGATCCTGACCCACTTGGTAAAGGGAAAGAACCCATCACCCCCGGCCCCCTGGATCGGCCCACCTGCCCTACGAGTAACCCGGTACCCGACGACTTACCCGAATTCGGGTTCCATCGCTTATCGGGTACGCGGAAACCCGCCACTGTTCGTCTTCTCCGCCCATTGTTTTCGGCTGTGCAGCCTTTCCCTCCTTCGGCGACCTGTGGTTTCGCGTTGAGGTCTCCTCTGGCAGACATGCTGCAAGACACCGGCGGGCTTCTCCGACGGCAGGGGTTCAGCCCCTTGCCCCTCCCTGTGGCTGATCTGATCGGCGGAAGACTTGTAGAGATCTCGGGCTGCACCTGGCGGGAGCTTGGCCCCATTTGCAACCCTCTCCGCCTCAAGTAATGGAGGGCCGGTAATGGTTTGGCACCAGCACTAGCCATACCTGACGATTTGATGGAGCTGTCGGAAGGTGGTGTAGCCCAGACTCTTCTCTCCCGAGCTGACGGCCGGGAGTTGTGGAACCCCTTACCTCTATGGTCGTTGGATGCGGGGTCAGGTGGACCCACTCCTACTGGCCAGGGCTGGTCTCTCCGTCCTACTAGAGGTGCTGGACTTGGTGGTGGTGCTGGGGATGGCCTGTAGGGACTGGAGGTACTGACGGACTAGTGCCAGGAAGCTGTCTGGGCAATGACTTCTTGATGGAGGTGGATGCAGAGGGACAGTCCTCTTTGCCGTTGGTGCCGTTCCGGGCACTTTCTGGTCTGGGTTCACAGCTCCACGGTTCTCCTTCTGGCTTGGAGCTGATGGTAGTGGATGAGGGGGGTGATGGTGGGGATAAGTGAAGGGGTAGGGGTACCCTGGGGATGGAGGAAGTGAGAGAGATGTTGGGGATAGTGGGGGAGAATGGTGAGTGAAAAGGTGCGGGAGGTGGCAAACAAGGTGGGAATCTCTTACGTGGCTGCGGAGAAGGGCGCTTCTTTTGATACCTCTTGGAGCTTCAGGGACGCCAGGATGCAGCCGTGGTGACTCCAGCAAGCTGCTGGTCTTCACGGACTTAATAGATCATGCAACCCAACAACAAACAGTCTAAGTCCAAAATGTGTAGTGCCCCCCTCTCCGGCGTGTGCAGGCGAGCTGCGACATGGGCTTTCTCATCGGGGCATAGCAGCAGCGATGGCAGGTTGGGTAGCAGCTTATGCAGACGGTAGGCCTCTCCCTCGCGTGCAGGTGGCATGCTATGCAAACATAGCAGGCGTCGGTCTCAGGCCTCTCCCTAGCGTGCAAGCGCTGGCTTGTACGGCAGCAGGACAATGGTGAACAACAGGATGGCGGCAGGCGGTGCAGTGCAGACGATCATGGCCTGCAAGTAGCTGGGCTCTCATGGCAACGGTCAGCGGGCGAGTGGCTTCGATAGCAGCTTGGACAGAGCAGCACGACAGTCCTTCTTTGCATGCGTGTTGGCAGGGAGTGGCTGGGCATGCATGGCCAATGGTGGCCACGTCCCCTGGCCCTTATAAAAACTGGCAGAACTCCCCTCTTGGAGCAGACTTCTCCCCCTTCCCGTCGGTTCTCCCTTCTCCTCTCCCTCTCTTCCTTCTTCTCCTATTCTTCCCTTCCCCTCCTGCGGCTTCAACTTCTCCTTCTTCCCCTTCTTCTTCCCCTCCTGCTCCTCCTGTTTTCTCCCTCGTCTCCCTCGTCTCCCCCTTCACTCCGTCCGAGTCCGGCGCCCCTATTTTGAACAGGGGCATCGCCGGTCTATTCCCACCGCGTCCTCCTCCCCCCTGCCTTCTCTTCACCTCTCATCTCCCTCTTCCCTGTTCTCTGTGGCACCGCCAGTCTGCTCCCCACAGCCAACCGCACACTCTTCTCACTCCCTTCTCTCTATTCTTTGCGTCACCCCCACCCCCTCTAGCTCTCGTCCTCTTCTCACCCCTCTCTATTCCCTCTTCCCACACCTCCCTTTACACACACGAACACAGGCATCGCCGGCACCGTGGCCTCCCTTTCACCCCTATCTCTTCTCGTCTCTCTTCTCCACACACATACTCCACCGGAGACTCCCTTTCTCCTCCCCCCTCTCTCTTCTCATCTCTCTTTCTCCCTCTTTCTGTCTTCTGCACACAGCACCGCACCAGCCTCCCTCCTCCATTTGTCCCTCCGCCGTTGTAGTCTCCCTCTGTCGTCCGTGTTCCCCTGGATGCGAGCTCTCTCACCCTCTCCCTGCATACAGCACCGTCGTTATCCCCTGCTCCGCAGCTCTCTCCTTCTCTTCTTCACAGCAACCACCGCGCCTTTCTCCACTCCCCCTCGTCCGACGTCCCCTACTCCATCGCCATCGTTGCGAGGTCACCTACCCTCATCTCTCTCGTCCGTTCTCTACTCTCTCCCTCCATCTCACTCTCTTCTTCTCACCCGCACACAGACACACACACACACCCGTTGCACTTTTCACCCCCTCTCTTTTCTGGGCCCCCTCTCTCCGTTATCCCTTCTCTCTCTCTTTCTCTCTCTAACTCACACACACACACACATCGCACTTCTCACACCCGTCTCTCACATTCTCCTCCCCCGTCTCCATTCTCTCCTCTCTCTATCTCTCTAATCTCACACACACACGCACACACCACACAAGTTCTTTCCATTTTATTTTATTTTTATTTTTTTGTTATCACCCTCTCCCTCTATCTCTTTCTCTCTCTATATCTCTCTACTTTGTCTCTCGATCTTCTCTCTTTCCAACCCCTCCTATGACGGCACAAGATGGGCTTCATGGGCTCTAAGTTGACTGGAGATCAAAGGCTCAAGGAGACAACATCACTCCGACATCACGGCCGTACTATCATTGCCTATCGTCCTCCTCGGTGTTATTTAAAATTTATTTTTTATTTAGAGTTATAATTTTAATTTTTGCTAGTCATGTTATAAACATTGTTATTTTAATTAGTGACAATCATGTATTTTTATTTTCTCTCTCTAGATCTCTCTTTAACCTCCTTCTTCTTCCTTTTCCTCTCTCCCTTTCTCTCTCTAAAACCTTCACTAGTCTGGCGTCGCCTCAGCCAACACGAAAACCAACCACAACAACACTGCCACGATCTCGCTCACCGAGGACATGCGCTCCTCGTCACGAGAACCAACACCGGTCAACGCCCACGCTCGGCGGACCAACCAAACGTCAGCTTCGCACCCGCTGACCGATCTCATGCCTTGCACCAAGGACAACCAACACTGAGCTTCCACCAGCTCACACCTGGTAAGCGGAACACCACCGTCAACACGACCACCCCTGCCAGAAGACAAACTTCTCACAAATCCCATATCCAATCCGGAAAAGCACACCTCACAAGCGGCCACCCAAGACCCCACTGGCACACGGCTCACGCCATTCTCAAGCCCCAACAACCAGCATCTTCTATCTGTGAAAGACCATCCACGGCTCACCAGATACACGTAAACGGGAAACCTCCACCGGCCCAACAAGCACGCTCCAAATCACGACAGGCCATCCGCTGACTCTCCCACAGATCAATACCATGTCTGATCCAAAACCTCATGCCAACTTTACCCTCTTAGGGGAGCACGGCGAAACCAAATGACAAGATTCTGGTGTCTTCGGTCTTTACCTCACTCGACTCAGACTTATAGGGGAACCATCCCATGTTGGTCGCAGACCGGGGATCACCATATCCAACGCCAACGTCTCATCAGAGACCTTCGCACACAGGCACCGTCCATTATCCAATCAAATGCCATCTCATCTCAATCACTCTAAATGGAGGCCTGCTAATCCTGACTCCGCTCTCATCATAGAGCCTCGGGACACAACCTCTCACGATGCACGACACACTTCTCTAGAATCGACAAGTGATGCTTGCTACCACAGTAAGCTGGTCGATAATCACGCGACCAATGCACACGGGTCCCCAGACAATACACTTCTTATCATGGTCGATCACTCGGTCAACCTCACCAGCCGCTCACAGCAACCAATAGGGACCCCACAATCTGCCAGAGATCACTTCTCCGAAGTACGATCTCATCCAAGGGCACAGCTTCCAACACAAGAATGGGGTACTCATGCGGCAACTTTGCCAGCACATTTCCCCAACTCTCCATCCTGCTAGTGCCACAAACCACAATGCCTCAAGCAACGGCACGACAACAACACATCTCACGCAACCCGAGATAATCTCACACTGAGGAACCATTCCTCTGACGCTCAACACATCCTCTACAACTTCACAAGCTCCGATTCCCGACACCTCGAAAAGTACAACACCAGCCACAAGCTCTCACGAACACTGCCCAACTGGCATGCATCTTTCGGGAGCATCGCCAACACACCTTTACACATCAGGGGATGGGCAACGCTTCTCACTCGCAACCACCTTGACAACACACGGGACGTGTCTCGCATGGACTCCATGGCACACGAAGGCCAACCAATCCAGACACATGATGCAAGACGATGAACCTTAATCCAACCCGATCTCCTCCAACCAATGGGAAAACTTAATACTCCTCCGACCAACGGAAGGCCCCCGTGCTCGACCTGACCTCGAACCTTGCACACGCTAGGAACAGCACCTTCCAGCACCGAAAAACTATTATCTCCATCAGGTCAGCACCTCCGACACACTCACCAAGTGTCTTGTCAAACCATGATCATGACACCTCTCGATGCACCATCCCTATGACTCCTCGAACCGCAACACACCATGTCTTGAGCCGCAACACGAGCCATAACCAGAGCCTGCCAACGCTCATCCTCAAGCCGCAAGCTCGCCACTGAGCCTTCACATCTCGAACCAGAGTGCCCGCTCTTCCACCTCGAACCACGATCTCAACACCTCAGGGGCTGCATAAATCTTCAACTGGAGTGGCCAACACCAATAACAGTTCCTTCAGAGCACACTCATGGCCACTTAACCACAAACAATCCGCACCAGCCACCTGACCTCACTATAATTCCTCGAACGCAGGACCGCAGCAACGCACCTGCCGGCAAACCTCTGCCCAACACAGCACAAGCAGCAGAAATAAAATTACTTTTTAATTAATATTTTACATTTAAAAATTATGTACCAGAGTCTAGTCCAAAAGAAAGACGGCAAGTCTAACAGTACAGTTGACAGAACAGAAAAGACGTACCGAAAGAGTCAGGGGAAGCCCGACGAAGGTACCAGCTAGCCTCTATGAACTCGCATACTAGGAACCACGGAAGCAACACGAATCACGGCCCACCTAAAAAGCAGGGGTGAGTCTCGTGTCATTGACTCAGTAGGGGTCATGCGGATCCCCACTGAAAAATATGCAGTAACACACTAAAGCAGCAGGTAAATAACAGGTAAGCAATAGGTAACAATAGTAGTAAAGTAGGAAAACTAAACTACAAAGCTGTAAAGAAAAAGGATGCAGGAGTAGGGAGCAAGCTAAGAGCTGGGGGAGCTAAAAGGAAAGGGAAAGAGCCGTACCGAACAGGCGCGACTGCCAAACTAATCTCGGCTCCCAAACTACTCCAAGCAATGACAGAAGGGCAAACTCTGATCTGACGAAGTCAGGAGTTGCCGATCCATCAACAAGACGCCAGGCCTAGAGCGAAGACCTGCAAGAACAACAAGAAAACCTAGGAAAACCTAGACAGATGATAGACAACAGGACTAGAACATCGTGCACACTGCCCCATACACAATCAGAGCGTCGTGTAGGCGACAGACACTGACCTTGGGAAAAGTCAAGAGAAGGCTAGCCCAAAAAGGTCAAGACGCACAACAAACGTCGAGAGTCACGTGCCACGTGACAAGAGTGCCTCACCACCAGAAGAACAGCCAGCTACATCCACTGACGTCTTATGTTGTGCCTACTAGCGTCTTGTCAACGTCACCTACCGCAAGAAATATGCCAAGACAAAGACACTGCTAGAACCAAAACAGTACCATAACGCAAGTGACTAGTTAGGGTTACGTCTGACGATGCGAGTCCAAAGTCCCTGACCACATGTGCACACACTGGCCCACTGCCTAAGCCAGGCCTCTAGCTAGTATTCCCCCTCCGAAGGACGCTACGGTTAGATAGGGGGCCCACGGAACTAGCTTAAGAACCGTATATGGGGAAAGTGCCCCGCTACAAGAGCCGTCACGCCGTAACGTGATGTAAGGCTATGACTAGTGAAGGCTCACAAGACACAGAGACTCAAAACATAGGTGCGAAAGTATAGACAGGCAAGAGAGCACTATCGCACGTATTTTAAAGCGCCAATGGCAGCATAGCCACTGTCGACAACTCAGGATAAGGCAACTAGACCTACTCACGTAACGATCCTCGAGTCAGATGACTCAGAGGCAAGATCGTCACTAATAGTGGAACAAGCCACCAATTGGTCTAAACTTAAGCCAGAGAAAATGACACTGGTAAAGAAAATGACACGTGGAGACCTGAGGGAACACCGAGGACTCTCAACATATCTGGACGTACAGAATGAGGTAAGACGATAGCTCAGTGCAGCCAGAACCATGTCTCGAACTAGATAGAATCGTCGAGGCACACACAAGGTTACCTGTTAACTACTGGGTGACCCTGAGTTAACTGGAACCAGACACGACACCACATAGACACACACAAAATAGACGGACTCCATACACAAGCACTCCTGGCCACCCGATCATTGTCACGACCCTCATAGGATGTCAAAAAATACCCACGGGTCAATGGGCAAACCATGAGGTCAAGCCAAGACAAACAGAAGCACCGAAGGACGACACTCTGAGCGAAGTGAACTATCACTCAACCGCTAGGCGAGCCCAACAGTCAAGGAATAGCCGCTACGAGACCAGAGACAAAGACAGCGGTAGTTCTAGATTGAGCCATTAGGGAACCATCGCAGTCAAGGAAAAGGCCACATCCAGTCACCTAAACCGACCGATCCAGAAACTACCAATACACAAACACCGCCCTAGAACACAAACCTAAGACAGACCAACACGCGAACAGAACAATGGCTATCACGGCCACAACAGGAGGTGAACAACAGAAGGGAATGCAAAGATGATCAGGTGGAGAAGTACGTTCACCCAATCAGCCAGGAGAACGTGGTCCACCCATTGTTGGAGCCCGAGCTCAGGGACTGGGCATTATCCATTCGCCCCAGCGTGCTAGCGTTCCAGAAAGGGGAGACATTGCTGCTCGAACCATACTACCCCTTCTACTTCGGCCGAAATTTTGGGTATGACCAGCATATCCCGGTGCACAGTGCCCAATTTAGCCTGGCGACGCGGAATCTCTGAGGGGGCCTGACCACTGAGACTGCCAGAGTCTGGTGGGACTTCTTTCACCCGGCGGACAGTGCTACTTTTCAAGTGCCAGCTCCTGGCCGCGTTCTCCAGGTGATGCCAGAATACGTGAAGTGGTGGAACGCCAAGATAACTTTTTATCGATCGTGCAAGACCGACTATTGGGATGGGGTGGAGAGGAGATTTTTGAATCGGCAACCCGTGGTCATCCTCGACATCGACCCGGAGCACCTCCTCCGATTATGGCATGGTAGGAACAAGGGCGTGGCCGATTACATGATCGCCCGCAAGGGGGCTAGAGAGGCCAAGCTGACGCTGGAAGCCAAATTGCCCCTAGTGGCGAAGGACAATTTCTAGAAGACTTTGTGGGACCTCTATCATATCGGGAGTGATCGGCGGGAGCTGATTAACTATCCATTACCAACGGAGGAAGAGGGCACACCCGCGAAAAGCTGGCGTCCAGAGCGGGATCCCATCCGCCCGTATTGCACCTTCGTGAGGCGGGAGGAATAGAGGCCAGAGAACTATAAGGACACAACTTGGCTATATGTCATTCTCCGGGTGCATGGGCTCACAATTGAGGATCGATCGGCGGCCATCTTGGGCAAACGTCTGCAAGTTGCTTATTACTATGTCGATGGATGGGGGATGGACCACTTCAGCCTTTTCTGCCACCTCTCTGCCAAGAAGCACGTGGATTTGGCCGCCCTCGTCGACCGCTGCTTGAAGATCGGGGACGTGTGCTGGCTGGTGCGGGAGGCAGCTCACCGGGACAAAGAGCCATCGCTCGGCTACTAGCCGATAAATCTTCGACTTTACACTGGTCCCCATGGTACTTGATGCTCTCTTCCTTGCTTGCATTCCTCATCGTTGTCCTTCTCAGGATATCAGATGCTAATCATCCCTTTTGCTCTTCTTATCTTCTTCTTTTTTCACAGACCACCTGGACGGCACTCAAATGGTGACATATCGCAACCTTCTCCGGTAGGTGGAGAAGCTGGATTACTTTGAGGAGGTGCCTCCGGCCCCAACCACAACTCCCCTGCCCCCGCCTACAAAGAGGTCTAGGGCGAAATCACCTATGAAGAAGGCCTTAGATGAGGCCAAGGCTACTAGGCGATGGAAGGCCAAGCGACGGAAGACAGTGGCTGTCCAGGCCACGAAGACCATTCCCCAGACACCCCCGGTCCCAACGTTCGAGGAATTTGAAGCTGCCCAGGTTGAGCCGAGCCAGCCCGCAGGTGAGACTCCCTCATCATGGGTGTCTTCTAGGATTTGCTTCCATCTCAGAGTAAAGACTTTATATCTGAGCACCTCTCTCTCTTTTTTAGCTGCCATGGAGGTGCCAGCGTTTGCGCCGATCCCTGAAGTGGGCGAGACTATGGTTAGGACAGAGCCGGCTCCTACCTCGACGCCCCCGCCACTTAAGGCCAGGGCAGGATCGATCCTGGGCGAAGTCGCCTATGAGGGAGAGGCTGGCCGCCGCCAAGGTGGTCGAGCGGCAGGAAGCCAGATGAAGGAAGGTAGAGGCCACCCCGTCTTCAGTGGGTATATCTCCGGTGCCGCCCATCTTGTCCTTCGGAGAAGTTGGAATCGCTCAGGCCGAGGCAAGCCGACCTGCAAGTTATACTCCTGAGCCATCGATGTCCTCCAGGATTTGTTTCTATCTCGGAGCAGGATGCTTACACCTGGGTGCTCTTTTCCTCTTCTTTTCTTTTCGAGGAAGAGCCACTGCACCTGAAAACCAGGGGTGAGCCTCCTATCACTGGCTCAGTAGGGATCCCGCCGAACCCCAACCGAGAAAATAACGACGGGAGGAAAAGTAGGAACTACGAAAGTAGGAAAGTAACTACGGCGGCCGACAAAATCTAGTAACTACAGCTACTCCTACTGTACAAAAAACACCACACGGTCTCCCGTCGGGGGACAACAAAGTCACGCACCTTACATCCCGATCTCACGGTCGGGGGACAACCAGACATGAACCACCCTGACCACGCTACTAGGAAAACGTCACGACGTCCCAGTCGCGGAAACCTGCCCTCACAGCAGGGCCTGTGCCGAAATCACACGGTCCGAAAACACAGTCACGACATCGCTGTCGTGAACTCTACGTCGTCTAGAGAAAGCCCTCGATGATGCTCACCGAAAATTCTAGACCTCGACTTCGGGAACGCTCTCGAAACAACACACGAAATCTCGTCTCGCAGATGATAAACAAAAATCGAGACAAGATAACACTCGTCACGTGGCAGGAGCACCACCCACTAGAAGAACGACCGGATGCATCCCTTGACGTCATACACCGCGTCACAAGTGTCTAGCTACAACGCCCCAGGCGCGAGACTCAGGCACGCACAGTAACTAAGAATACCACAAAACAAGGACTAGCAGTGGTCGCGCTCGTCAGCGCGGGTCCGAACCCTCAGTCTCGTGTGCACACTTAGACCATATGCCCTAGGTCTCTCTTCTAGCTGGTAATTCCCCCACCAGCCCGGGCTCGACGGTACGCAGAGGTCCTACCGTAACTAGCCTACTCACCGTCTAACTTGGATACGCCACAACAGTGCTCCCGATGGGCCGACACACGCGTGCCGTAGAAGGTACGACTAGTGGATGGGTCACGAAACATGGACTCAGAAAATCACACACGCACCCATTGCGAGTAACATGGAGTAACAGGTGACTCGAAGCCACCAGACTCTGGACAGCCCACTAGACCTATTGAACTCAACAGTCTTTGACTCACGAGACTCGGGGTCAAGACCATTGCACATGACGGCACAGTGCCGTCAATGTGGCCTAATCCCTAGGTCTGAAATCACGGTGACACGATTATCAAGACAGCTCACAAACCATCAAGTTAATCCCCCATCCAAGGGAGACACACAAAACTTCCAGTCCCAGGCTGGTTGACTGTACTCACAGTTCAAGGCCACACACGAAAACGCTTCTCGGAGAGACCCACGTCGTGCGGGGAGGGCCCACCGCACTCGTACTGACTAATGGGGACTCGGTCTAACACAACCACAAAAACTCAGAACACTCGCAGGGCCACTCGGACCCTCGATACTCATGACACGTTAATCGAGGTAGCACGGTACCTCCAGACACCCAAAAACACGGTCACGGCATCCACGGGGTGTCCGGAACACACACACAGGCCAAAGAAGGCACGCCAGGCTACCTTCCCACCCTCTGGCCCACGAGACTGATCGCCCACATGAACGCGCACCCCGCTCTGGGCGCACTTATGAACGCAACCCCCACCCTGAGCGCGATAAGGGAAGAACGCGCCTGCCACGAGGGGCGCGATCCCAATCAATGCGGTGGGTCCCCCAGTCACGACAACGGTGGAACGCGATGGGGTTAATGACCGCGACCTGGTCGTGGTTGGTCTTACCACCGCGACCCTAACCGCCATACTGTTCATCTTCCTCGATGAACGTGACGCCCCGATATGGTGCCTTCTATGAAGAATGCGGCCACCGTGATGGTCCCGTTCTCAGTCCGCGCCTGAAAAATGGCAAAACCGTGGGAAAACCCATTCCACGCCCCACGATCCTCGCCGCCTCGCCCCTGTCCACCTCCGTCAGCCGCCGGAGAAGAGAGGGAGAGAGGAGAGAGCGTGAGAAGAGAAAGGGAGGGAAAAGAGAAAAAGGGTTAGGGGTTATATATAGAAAAATCTAAAAATTTAAAAAATTTAAAAAATCAAATTGCTGATATCTTTACCAAGCCTTTGTGTAATGACAGGTTTACAACACTCAGAAGGGAGCTTGGTCTTTGTCGACCCCAGGAGAATAAAAATTGAATTGATGATCTTTTTCAGTTTGATTGTGCCAAAGGGAGAAACAGCAGAATGATAGATGATGCACGCACAACGAATCAAGGAGAAGATGCCTTCTTATTCTTCTCTGCAATCGTAGAGGGGACAGAAATACAAGGATATAGTATTTTTTTAAAGAAAATAACAAAAGGAGAATACAAAAGACCATTCCTCGGAATGGACCCACCTCCTTCTACTCTTTATCTCCTCATTCTGTCCCTCTCGTCATCTCCTTTCTCACCTTTGGGAATGGGAGCTTCTTCCTTCTTGGAGCCTCTGGGAGTGAGGGCTCTCTTCATATACCTTTTGCCTGCTCCTCCGGGGGGGTTGATCGAGGGCCACGACCCCTATTTATAGGAGAATGCCTAGAATATAGCATCAGAGGGGCGATGGGATGGCCCCACCCCTGATTCGATCGCGCGATTGGCGCCACCGACTCACCATAGGACACTCCACCGATTCACTCCTTCCCAGCGCCCACGGGCGCCACCGATTCGCATGGAGAAGAGATGCCACCGACTCACGTGAGGGGCACCGCCGATTCACCTTCGCGAGAGGAAGCCACCGACTCACGCGAGGTGCCACCGGTTCAAGCACAAGAGTGCCACCGACTCAATGATGGTGGCATTTTCATAATTTTGGCATTTTACCCGGAATTGGCCCTGGAGGGAGATGTCACCCGGGGCAGTCTTGGAGTTGGTGCAGTGGCCTAAGAGTACGTTTCGGAGCCCTAATTTGGAGTTTTCGAAGATTCTTGGCACGTACCGAACCCGTACCGATTTATCTGATTTTATCTTTATTCGGCCTTCAGCACTGTAAATTATGCCCTCAGGCCTGCTTTACGCCTATAGGAAGCATCTTCATTAAGTGGGCAACCACTCCAGATGTTCTCACCCCCATGGGGTAGCTCTCGGTCACTTACGAACCACTTCAAAATTCTGCGTGTCTTGACGGATCACTCGGGTTTTCTGCCGATTGAGCCTTCGGATCCCCATTTTGGGGGTGTAGGGGCACTCGACCAACATTTATGACCTGCAACATCAAAGGTCAAGAAAAATTAGAAATATTTTTAGTGTCAATAGACACCTTAGTGAGAGGACCCAATCGTAGCTTATAAGTGGATCCTCCTTCATTTCTTCCCTCATACTCCCTCTTTCTTCTGACAATGCACCCATTTCTCATTGCACAGAGTATAATGAGGTCACACATTTCATGGGAGTTGGTGGTTGTCGCATATCAGGATCTTTCAGACTTCCAGAAAGCCCGGCTAGACGAGATGGGATTTGGGGCCTTTCTCTAGATTGAGCCAATTAAGATTGACCTTGCCCTCATCCAAGCATTACGTGAATGATGGGCCCTAGCGAGTCGGGCCTTCCTAATGCCATGGGGGCACATGGTTCCCAGCCTGAAAGATGTGGTCCGAATCGCGGGCCTCAAAGTGGATGGCGAGGTGGTGACTGGGGTCACCTACCCTGATTACCAAGAGGGGGCTCAGAAGCTATTAGGGTTGGACTTAGATGATCGAAAGAATATGTCAGTAGCCAAGGCATCTATCATAGAGGCATTGGGGCTTACTGACACTCATCCACATGATAATGAGTCCTTGGAAGAATTCATGGAGAGGATTGAAAGAGGGTGTCGTGACATGTACTGCGTAGACGCCAGCAATTGGGAGAGGTCAAACATGGATTTGAAGAGATTTCTCCTCTTCTTGCTGGGGAGGTTGCTACTGGGTTCGAAGGGAGACGACATCCACTGTCATTTTCTAGAGCACCTAGTAGACCTTGAGAGAGTAGGCCAGTATGCCTGGGGAGCTGTCGTGCTGGCACATTTGTTTGCAGGTTTGTCCCAAGCGTTAGACCGGGAGGTGACCGTCACGCCTGTCGACGTGAGTCCAAAGCCCCTGACCACGTGTGCACACACTGGCCCACTGCCTAAGCCAGGCCTCTAGCTAGTATCCCCCCTCCGAAGGACGCTACGGTTGGATCGGGGGCCCACGAAACTAGCTTAAGAACTGTAAATCGGAAAAGTGCCCCGCTACAAGAGCCGTCACGTCGAAGCATGCCGTAAGGCTATGACTAGTGGAGGCTCACAAGACACAAGGACTCAAAACACGAGTGTTGAAGTATAGACAGGCTAATCATGCACTGTCACTCGTACTACAAAGCACCAATGGTAGCAGAGCCACTGCCGACAAACTCAGGACAAGGCAACTAGACCTACTCACGTAACGATCCTTGAGTCTCACGACTCAGAGGCAAGATCATCACAAACAGCAGAACAAGCCACCAATCAGTCTACTCCTAAGCCAGAGGAAACAACGCTCTGTAAAAAATGACTCACGGAGACCTGAGGGGACACCAAGAACCCTCATCACACCTGGACACGCAACCGAGGTAGGACCGTACCCCAAGGCATCCAGAACACTGTCTCGAGCTAGACAGGACCATCGAGAGACACACAAGGTCGCCTGTCAACCCCTGGTCTCACCGGGTTGACCAAAACCAGACACGACACACACACAGACATACACAGTAATACACAAGTAGAGAAGATGACACTCTGAGCAAAGCGAACCACCACTCAACCGCTAGGTGAACCTGGCAGTCAAGGGACAGCCGCTATGCAACTAGAGACAAGGACGCTGGCAGTTCTAGATTGAGTCGTTAGGGGACTGTCGCAGTCAGGGAAGGGACCGCACCCAGTCACCTGAACCAACTAATCCAGAAACTACCGACACACAGACACTGCCCTAGAACACAAACCTAAGATAGACCAACTCACAAACAGACACAGAACAGAACAATGGCCATCACGGCCAACAACAAGACTGTAACGCACCTCTGTAGGCGCGTTACATAGCTCTGACGCACCAAGGCAGGGGCGTCAGGGCGAACGGGCCTAAAACCTACACTCGAACGATGTAACGGCCTAATATAGGCGTGTTACATGCTCTGGAGCACCAGGACTGGGGCGTCAGGGCCAACAAACCCAAAACTAGACGAACGGGGCTGTGACGCACCTCTATAGGGGCGTCACAGTCATGTAACGATCCATAACTGGTCTGTCACACTGACCTAGCCTCGAAGAACTTAAAATGACTAACGACTGTGGTGGTCTATCGTAGGACCGTCACATAGTGTGACGGTCTCTGGAATGACCGTTACACCATTACGGTTGGAAAAATAGTGGAATGGCCGAATCAGCCCGTTCCACGTCCCATTCACGTCGAAGCGTAGGGGAAATAAAGCCATACAAAGAGAAAAGGCTCCTGGAGGCTAAAAATACCACATGCATGCATCAAAACGCAAAATTGAGGCGATTCTGATGAATCGACCCAAATCGGGTCACCGAGATTTTCGGACTCCTATCGGCCCCGAATGACAACCGATCGGCACGAAATTGACGGGTACGAGATCCTAACATCCCAACGGTCATTTTGACAGTAATTATACTACAAACCGTCACCATTTTTCGGTGAACCCTACAAACCCCGAAAATAACGATTTTCCTTAAACTAGCCCGATCTCACTCGATAGGGCACCAAACCGCACACAGAGATAGGGGAAACGTGTAGAACGAAGTGGCGATCCGTCTCCCTACCTCCACCGAAGGAACCGAGCGCCGAAGCGACTACACCGCGCCGAAAACTACAACGCGAACTCAACCAATGGCTTTGAATCCATCTTTCGGGATCGCGCCAACGCCACACCCCGCTCGTCACACCCGTACGCGTCTCAATAGCCTCCCGGCGTCGTCAGCTCACCCACGGTCGCCTCCGTCTACAGTTGGAGCCGAAGGGACGAGAGAACGAGAGGGAACGAGAGAGAGAGAGTGAGAGGAGAGAGAGGGGGTGGGTTAATGTGTCCATCTGTCTTAGGTCCTTTTTTAGGGTGGTGTCTGTCTGTAGGTGGTTGTCTGGATTGGTCGGGTTAGGTGACTGACTGTTGTCTTTTCCTAGACTACAACAGTACCCTAACGACTCCATCTAGAAGTTGCCATTGTCTTTGTCTCTGGTCACGTAGCAACTATCTCTTGACTGTTGGGTTTCCCCTAGCAGTTGACTGACATGTTGCTCTGCCCAGAGTGTTGTCATCATCCACCGCTCTTGTCCTTGTCGGTTCTGTTTGTTTGTGTTGCCTTGGCGGTGGATGTGTTAGTGTGTCGGTGTCGTGTCTGGTGCCGGTCAACGTGGGGTTACCTAGTGGTTGACAGGTAGTCTTGTTGTGTCTCGACGGCTTTGCCCAATTCGAGACATTGGCTCTGGATGCCTCGAGGTACCATTTTGCCTTGGTTTGTGTATCCAGGTGTGCTGAGGGTTCTTGGTGTCCCCTCAGATCTCCGTGTGTTGTTTTCTCAGAGCGTCATTTTCCCTGGCTTAGGATTAGACCGATTGGAAGCTTGTTCCGCTATGTGCGACGATCCTGACTCAGAGTCGTAGGACTCAGGGACCGTTATACTTGTAGGTCTAGTTGTCTTGTCCTGAGTCTGTTGGCAATTTCCTGTGCTGCCTTTGGTGCTTTGAAGTACGCATTGCTGGGCACTCTTGCCTGTATGTACTTCAGTGTTTTGGAGTCCGTGTCTTGTGAGCCTTCACTAGTTGTAGCCTTAAGGCACGCTTTGGTATGATTTCTTTTACAACGAGACACTTCCGGTTCACGATTTTTAAGCTAGTCTCTGTCGGCTCCTGTAGTTACTGTTGCGTCCTACGGGGGGATAAAACTAGCTAGAGGCCTGGCTTAGGTAAAAGCCAATGTGTGCACACGTAGTCAGGGAATTTGGACTGACGCTGATGGGCATTCCCTTGTCTAGTCACTTGCGATTTGGTTACTATTCTGGTTCTGACAGTGTCTTAGTCTCTGCCAGGCTGTGGGCATTGCAGACGAGACGCTAGTAGGCGCAGCATAAGACTTCAGTGGACATAGCTGGCTATTTTTCTAGTGCATGGCACTCCAGTCATGTGACACGTGACCCTTCGTGATTCTTTTCACGTTCCTTGTGCATCGTGACCTTCTGGGTTTGCCCTTTTGTGGCTGTACTTAGGGTCAATGTCTGTCGCTTGCACGATGTTCCAGTTGTGTATGTGGCAGTGTGCACGACATCCTTGTCGTGTTGTCCGTCATCTGTGTCGGTCATCTGTCTAGGTTTTTCTAGGCTTTCTTGTTGTCCTTGCAGGTCTTCTTCTGGAGCCTGGCGCCGTGAGGACAGTTTGGTAAGCTTCTGACTTCTTTAGTTCAGAGTTCACCCTTCTATCTTTGCTTGTTGTAGTGTCTGTTTGGAGTGGTGTCGGGAGCTGAGGTTAAGTTGGCAGTCATGTCCATCTGGTACGACTTCTTCCCTTTTTCTGTTAGCTCCCCCAACTCTTAGCTTGCTCCCTACTCCTGCTTCCTTTTCTTTACAGCTTTGTAGTGTAGCTTTCCCACTTCACTACTACTTGTTGCGTACCTACTGCTACCGGTTATTTTTAGCGTGTTACTGCGTGTTTTCCTCGGTGGGGATCCGCGTGCCCCTACTGAGCCAGTGACACGAGGCTCACCCCTACTTTACAGCTGGTGGTCATTCGTTCGGCTTCCGTGTATACCTGGGGCGCGTGCTCGTAGCATCTAGTTGTGGCTAGCTGGTACCCTCGTCGGGCATCCCCTGACCTTCTAGTACATCTTTTCTTTCTTGTCGACTATACTTGGCACTTGTTGTCTTTTCTTTGGACTTGACTCTGGACTATAATTGTTGAATTTAAACTATTAAATAAAAAATAATTTTATTTCTGCTACCTTAGCAAACTGATCTAATGAAATATTACTGCTTACTGCTATATCTGTCAGTTCAATGTACCCCCATGACAATCCTTTTTCCTGGTCACGTCCCTCGGGTGACATCTGAATATGTAAAGTGGTGGAACGCCCGCACGACCTTTTATTGGTCACACAAGACCGACTATTAGGACGGGGTGGAGAGAAGGTTCCTGAACCGGCAACCCGTGCACGTCCTCGATGTTGATCCGGAGCACTGCCTATGCTTGTGGCATGGCAAGAGCAAGGATGTGGCCGACTACATGGTCGCCCGCAAGGCGGCCCGAGAGGGCAAATCGGCGCCACAGGCCAAGCTGCCTTCGGTGGCGAAGGATGACTTTAAGAAGACCCTGCGGGACCTCTGCCGAATCGGAGCTGACCACCTGGAGTTGATTAATTATCTACTGTCGGTAGAAGAAGAAGGCACCCCCGCAACCAGCTGGCAGGCTGAGAAGGACCCGATCTACCCCTACTCGCACATTCGTGAGGAGGGAGGAGCGGAAGCCGCAGAACTACAAAGACACCACCTGGTTCTATGTCCTTCTGCAAGTGCACGGGCTGATTGTTGAAGCTCGGCCGGCGGTCATCTTGGGCAAGTGTCTACACATCGCCTACTATTATGCCGAAGGATGGGGGATGGACCACCTCAACTTATTTTGCCAGTTGTCTGCCAGAAAGCATGCGGACTTAGCCACCCTTGCCGATCGATGCCAGACGATCGAGGATGTGTGTTGGTTGGTCCGAGAGGCCGCCTGCCGTGACAAGGATCCGTCCCTCAATTATTGGCCGATATCACTGTGACTCTACACCGGCCCACAAGGTATTTGACATTTCTTTTCCTTTGCATTCATGGCTGCCTCTTTCAGAGTGCTCGATGCTAATCAATTCTTTACTTTTCCTATCCTTCCTCTTCACAGACCATCCGGACAGCACGTAGATGGTGACTTATCGCAACCTCTTTCGACAGGCAAAAAAGTTGGCACATTTTGAGACGGCGCCACCGGCTCTGACTACAACTCCCTTGCCTTCGCCCGCAAAGAGGTCTCGGGCACGATCACCCGTGAAGAAGTCCCTGGACAAGGGAAAGGTTGTAGGGCGGTGGGAGGCTAAGCGTCGGAAGACGGCGATCGCCAAGGCTGCAGAGACCATTCCCCTGCCACCTCCGATCTCGTCCTTCGAGGAATTTGAGGCCGATCGGATTGAACTGAGCCAACCTACGGGTGAGACTCCTCTGTCAAGAACGTCTTCCAGGTGGAGCTTTATTTCTGTGTCAGAACGGGTTGCTTACACTCGGATGCCTTTACTTTTTATCCATCAGGTAGGGAGGAACCGATGCCCTCGTCGACCCCCGACGTAAGCGAGGCCTGGGTAGGGTCGGAGCCTCCGTCCACTCCAACTCCCTCACCCAAGGCCACTGAAGGATCTCCAAAGGGGTCACCCGTAGAGAGGGCGTTGGCTGCCGCTAAAATAGTTGGACGGAAGGAGGTTGAGCGGAGGACTATGGAGGCTATTCAGACTGCTTCAGCTTCCCCTCCGCCTTCTGTCCCTTCTTTCGTGCAATTTACTGCGGCCTGGACTGAACCAAGCCGTCCTACTGTTAAGGTTCCCGGGACACCGATATTCTTCAGGATTTAGTCACCTCCCAGGGTGAGATCTCTATGCATGACTAACACACGTGTTTTCTTCCTTTCAGCCGGTGCAGAGGAGACTGCAATTCCCGAGGCTGTAGCTCCTGCTGAACGAGCTGCCTCCTGCCGTAGACGTCGGGGAGGGTAACCATCTTTGCCACCCTGGATACCTTCCTTGATCTTTCAGGGACACCCCGGTTCCAACTCGGTTGAATCTTGTTTTGTTTGGAAGGCCCTAGCACGGCTACTGAACCAAAGGTGCGCCTGGGAATTCGCCCAGGAGGGTGCATCTACGTGAGGAGGAGGATAAGGTCCGGGACCTCCCCGTTGCCCAGCCCGCGTGAGGAATCACCGGCTATCGACCCCGCGAGGGAGATTCCCATGCAGGTGAGGGAAGTGCCCACTCGGACCGCGTCCTCGTCGGGCAATTTATATAAAATTTTGGGGTATTATAGTGAGAGAGGGAATCTAGGTGCTTGAGCTCATGGGAATGGAATGGGGCCGCGGTGGGCTCGTGTGGACATCATGGAGGCTTCTTCCTCGAGTGAGACTGAGGAGAACGAGGCCGTAGCAAGCTCGTCTACCTCAGAGACTTCCTCCCATGATGGTTAAGAAGAAGGGGAAGGCGTGGATGCACTCGTGGAAGGTGACCCCTCCGGCCAAGGTGACGACGAGGAGGGCACCGAGCAGGACGATGGGTCCTCATCGGATGAAGGTGATGATGAGGGAGAGGATGAGGTGGTGACATGATGACAGGTTAGTTCCATGCTTCTTTGATGTTCTCCAGTGGATTTAGACGCGTGGGCAATGGTTGTGTGTGAGGGGAATGGCTTGCTGAATGGAGGGAACTATTTTGGGGACTTGACCGTAGGCGGCCAGGGTAGTGGCCATCCATAGCCGTGGGCGGCCAGGTGACTGGTCATCCTAGAGGGTAGGGTGGCCAGCAACCTGGCCTCCCAGGGACCTAGGCAGGCAAGGCTTTGCCCACCCTAGTCTCAGGGCATGGACTGACAGTGAGGTATTGTGGCTTGTTTTAGGGCTTGAATGGATTGAGATTTGGCGACTAATCAACTGGTTCATCTTGTGTGTTTGCAGGGCCGAAGGAGGATTTGAGCCCGGGTTTCATGGGATTTGGTATGGGCGTGGTACCATGCCCTCCCCCACGACCAGAGGTGGAGGGTGGACTAGATGGGGTTTCATCCCTTCTTCAGGATCAGGCCCTTCCCTGTCGATGCTACCTTCCTGGCGACTCTTCGTGAGATATGGGTAGATGGCTGTAGGGCCTTTGTGATGCCATGGGGACACATGATCCCCACGCTCGAGGATGTGGCCTTTCTGACAAGACTACCCATGGCCGGGGCACTGGTGTTAGGGAGGGAGCTCAAAGATTACCAGCAGGAGATTGATCGATTGCTCAGAGTTTGGCTTGCTCGATCTCAGAGGCTGGTGACGACCATCCCTTTAAGGAGGATCAGCACAGCGATGGGATTGGCCTGGGTGGTTCGAGGATCGCTAGAGGATCTGGATGCATACGTGGAGTGAGTAGATCAGAATCTTCGAGTGAGAGAGAGGAATGAGTAGCAGGAGATACAGCTCTTTCGGCTTTATTTCTTTGGCTGGCTACTATTTGCAACCTCTTCAAACAACATGAACTTGAAATACTTGCTGCTGATAGAAAATCTAGAGTGACGGCCTTTGTTGGAGTGGGGGAGAGTGATGCTGGCACAGCTCTTCGCCCAAATGGATCCCATTCAGCCAGGTTCGAGAAACTTGGGTGGCTTTGCCCTATTCTTGCAGGTACGAGTCTACCTTACCAAACCTTTTGCTATCTTGGGTCACTACTTGTTGTCATTGGCTTTTCTTCTTGTGTTTTTCAGATTTGGGGGTACACTCGCTTCCCTCTAGGCAGCGGGACGATCCCACGAGATCAGATACAAGCAGTCCCCTTGATGGCACGATGGGAGATAGTTCGGGACTATCGACTGGTGACCACTCGACTTTCTGACTTTCAGATAGCCTTGGATGAGTTCCCACACCACTGGGTACGCATTTGGTTAAACTGAGTTATGAAATGTTATGCATTTATGTGATGAACTCAATTCTAACAAATTCATGATTCATGTTATGACAGGTGGTGTGGACTCCTTATGCAGCTGAGGACATCACCGCGTAACCATGGGTGCGAGAGGGGCGCGCTTGTTTCCACCGAGGCACTGTCTTGTTCTGTGTCAACCTACGGGAGCCACTATACCTACGCCTAGTGTAGAGGACTTTAGGGGTGGCACCAGCCTCCCGTGGCGATACCGTCAGATCGAGGACACCGATGGACTTCAGTGAGGGATTAGGAATAGGCCTCTCTCTACCACGTAGAGGCCGAGGCATTATAGAGGGGGCTTCCCTGGAGCAGGGCAAGCGCTTAAGGTGTAGTGAGGCATACCTAGCAGATTACCGAGAGTGGTACACTGGGCAACTCCACCTTGATACTTGGGCGGTGAGTTAATCCTTTTTAGCTTCTTGAGAAGGATGTTTTCATTGAAGAGCATTGCATCTGATGATTTGTATGAAATTTGGTACGTAGATGTCGGAGGCTGAGGCCGTGAGGATCCTCCAAGATGGGATCACCGTCCTCAATCAGACCATTGTGAACTTGCACCAAAAAATTCAAGAGTTAGTGAGTCAAAATTAAATGATTGAACTTACAGCATTGGAGTTTCTTAAACTTGACTAGCCAATTCCCCTATTTTACTAGGGAGCTGAGCTGGCGTATGTTCGAGTGAGAGCTGGGAGGAGCTGGGCCCTCCTCTCAAGTGGATAGTAGAGAGGTGTTGGAGGACTGCTTCACGGGCGCCATCGAGCGGGCTGAGGAGCGGGATGCCGAGCTAGCCGAGATAGTGAGTACCAAGCACTCTTAGGACCAAATCCTTCTCTCTTTTTACTCATCTTTACCTGACTTATTTTTGTGAATTTCTTGAAGAAGAAGGAGCTAGAGGCTTCCCTAGCCTCTCGTCAAGAGTTAGAGGGGTGTGTCGAGGACTTGCCACGTTGCTTCGGGTCGATGGAGATAGTGGAGAGGTTGTAGGGTCACCTCGCTGAGGAGAAGGAGAGGGAAACCGAGGCTCGAGCTTGGGAGATGGCCATGGCGATTTGAGAGCGACGAGCCCTCGACCAGTTGGAGGCCTTGCGACGCCACGTGCTACGAAGATACCAAAGTCGAGGGGCTCTGGGAGAGGGGGCATTTGGACACACCACTCCCTCCGAGTCATTGTAGATCAGAGGGGATATGGAGATTACCATGGAGGAGCTCTGGGGGATGGTACAGTCTCCCCAGGTAGAGCAGAGGGCGGTCCAGCTGGCAACCTCGGGTTCGAGAGCTTCACGGCCATCGGGCTTGCGCGAGAGGAGTAAGGAGGATGGTGAGACGAGTAGTCACCATAGCCGGCCTCGCACTGACAATGCTGAGTGAGCGAGGTGGAGGGAGAGAGGATAAAGTGGGTGAAGCTGATTTGGTACATTGGGGTTGTGCCCTTGGAATCTGATGTAATCATGGAATATGTTGGACATGTTTTGACAAATGAGATTTATTTCTTCAGTGTACTATTATTGGATTGCTTGACGTCATCTTTCCCTTTTCACATGTTTCAACTACACTTCAAAGGGAAAAAAAAGTTAGTGTAGTTTGATTTTAGCCCCCTACTCGAGATAGATCATACATTTCCTCGATGCAAGGTAAGAGGGCTAAATCTTATTAACAAGATTGGAAAATTGAGAAATGAAATATGGGATGCACATGCAGGCAAGCAGATGTGCAAACGGCAATGGAAATGTAAGCATGCTAGGAGATGCACAAATAGATGCGAAATGTATTTTTTTTATACTAGGACTTGGTGTGTTTTTGTTGCCAATGCCTGGTGGCCACCCATATGGCATCTGACTTGCATGAGGATGGGGTTTCGTATTAACCTCCCAGGTATCCTAAGCGCACATCTAGGTTGATTTGGGCCTCTAGACTCCTCAAATGATAGTCTCACTGGTTAAGTCTTATCTTGATGACAATGCCATCATGGCACGCATAGGCTCCCAGTTGCTTCCAACCGCAGGGATACACCCAAAGAGTGTTCGAGGTAAAAGATTTACTCAACCTGGATCTATTTTCTCACAACTCTAGATGTTATATGACGGAACACCTTGGAACCCTAATGACCAACTGCGTGACGCTGACCTAGAATCATACACCGTCACACCTATAGCTGACGCGCTTGCGTTACTCTAAGCCCGAGGTTAAAATAAGAGAACATCGATGTAGTAGATAGGGTTCTTGACCAGCTAGAAACATCGAGACTCATTCACGGTGATGGCTTTTGCCTTTCAAAGTAGACAACCGTATGTGTGTTTTGTTAAAACAAGGCTGCAGGCCTTAGTGGGATCCACCCTTCCGGGCCTCCATTGAGTCTTCATCTTTGGGGGGAGAAGGAAGAAAATGGGTGAAAAACCTCCTGAGAGGGCCGACAAAATCGTTAACCCGGCGAGCTAGTAGGGGCCTACTCTACTCTGCCTTTCAGGGCGACTTCGGACTAGGCATCGAGCTTTTGAGCTTTATTACCCCTTTTGCTTGATTTGACTTATACTTTATAGGAGTTTTGTTTATTGGGGTTAGGCACAGTCACGACCATGCTTTTGACTTCATTCACTTTTGCCATCCTCTGACTCTCTTCCTTCTTTATCATCCTCTTCTTCTTCCAATACATAGACTCCTAGGCCATCATCTACTGAAGATCCTTCTAGTTCGACTGCCCCTAGAGGAATGGGAGCGGATGTGAATTCGGAGACCTAACACAGCAGCGCAAATTTCTCAGCCAGTTGGCTGATGTAGCGTGCAGGAACCTGACGGACCCTAGATTGTTTGGAGGGAAATGACGATATGTACAAACCCTGACTTGAGCTAGACTCTACCCTATAGACACGTCAAAATTGACATCATCTTGAGTACATTTCATATTACCTTATAATATGCTTGTGATTATGATCTCTACTTGATGACATGCTAACATTTTAGATTCCTAAATGCAGACTGACCCCGAGGGACACGTTGCGGAGCTGACCGGGCTCCTCACAGCGACGATCCGGGAGTGGGATGAGGCCCGACAGGCCTTAGCCCTTTTGGTGAGTTCCTTCCTATACTAAATGCATTAGTCTGAGAACTGAGACACGACTGACCTGGAGCTTTGTTCTCAGCGGGGGGAGGAGGCCCAGAGGTAGGGGGCCAACGCTCCGTCTTCTTCTGCGACACAGGCTCCGACCGATCGAGCGGAGCGGGAGGCCGAGTTCAGGCGGATGGTGGACTGGGCCACAGCGGCCGAGGCAGCACTCGCCGAGTGGGTACTTTCCTTTGTGAATATGTTCTTATTATTAAAATGCAGTTGACTAACAGTGACATGCATGCGTGCAGGTGACAGAGCTGACCGCCGCCATCGGCGAGGGTGACCAGCTACAAGAGGAGCTCGTGCTGGCACAGGACGAGGCTACCCGCTTGCGCGAGGAGCTAGCGCAGGGCCACCGCTCGAGGGAGGAGGTGTCCCATCTGCGCGCAGAGCTGGAGCGGAGCACCCACTTGAGGGAGTCGACTGAGCGCGAGCGTGCCGAGGCGCAGGAGGAGGCAGCCCGCCTGCAGGAGCAGCTGGCATGGGGCAGACCATCAGAGACGGTGGAGCTGGCAGTTCTCCGGGCGGAGCTAGAGCGACTCCGCACCATGACTTCAGAGCTGGAGCGTTTTCGACAGGAGGCGTTCGAGCTCCGTGGTGAGGTGCGCGCCTACCGGGAGATGAGCCGGTCCTGTAGCCTGATGAGTGGCAGCCGTGCAACTCCGAGGGGGAGTCGTGCCACTCACGGCTCCGTCGGCCAGTTTCTTGCGACTTCCTCTCAGCGGCAGAGGAACGAGGAGGAGGACCGACGCCGACGTCGAGAGCGAGAGGAGGGAGCGACCTCTACGATGGGCCCACCATCGAAGAGGCAGGAGGGAGGTGGGGACAGTGACAGGCCAGAGGGGGCGGCCTGATCTTCTTTGTACTCCTATATGACATGATATGATATGACAATGGTCTAGTTTTATCTTTCTTCCTTTTTTTGTGAATTTTCTTATTTGATGCATGCATGTATGAAAATGTGGATGACTTACGAGTGAGACACACGGGAGGGGTGAGGTATGCCGACCCTACGAGAGAGACGACGCGAGTGGAGGGATGTACAACGACCCTACAAGAGAGACGACGCGAGAGGGGAGAGGCACGCCGACCCTACGGGAGAGATGACTTGAGTGGAGAGAGGCACACCAACCCTACGAGAGAGACGACGCGAGAGGGAGAGAGGCACCCCGACCCTACAAGAGAGACGACGCGAAAGGGGAGAGGTACGCCGACCCTACGAGAGAGACGGCACGAGTGGAGAGAGGTACGCCGACCCTACGAGAGAGACGACTCGAGAGGAGAGAGGCACACCAACCCTACGAGAGAGACGACAGGAGAGGGGAGAGGTACACCGACTCTACGAGAGTGAGGTACGCCGACTCTATGAGAGAGACGACGCGAGAGGAGAGAGGTACGTCGACTCCATGAGAGAGACGATGCGAGAGGAGAGAGGCACGTCGACTCCACGAGAGAGACGACGCTAGAGGAGAGAGGTACGCCGACCCCATGAGAGAGATGACGTGAGAGGAGAGAGGCACTTATTCCAAGAAATGAGGGCAAGCTTTAAGCAACACAGCAAAGAAATGGGAGGCCGATCTTGGGCCGCACAAGGTTTATGCAGCTATATCTAGACCGCATATATGAGTTGTGTGGCCCATAACCGGCCGCATGAGTAATGAACCCTCCACACATATGCGGCCAACAAAGAGCCGCTCAACAGGAAGGGCAGTCTATCGCTAGACTGCCCAACTCATTACGCAGCAAACACGATCGGGACTCTCTTGGAGAGTCCCAATCCAAGGTGTTTTACCTCAACGCCCATATATACAAAGACCACTTAACACACAAAGACCACATATACATGCAGACATAAACTAACTAAACTCAACACCAAAAACCCAACTATGTGCCACCATCGAGCCCAAAAGACCCACGAACATCAAACCATCTCGCCAGGTGTAAAACCCACTGTACCCAATCCGAAAACCCGCATGCATGATTGAGGGTGCATGGTGCTAAACTTTTAGGGTTTTAAACCAAATGGTGGCAGGTGGCTACTGACCGGGAAGGGTAAGAGCAATGTATGGGAGGTTTTAAATCTTGCCAATCTTGATCGGAAGCCTTCCATTATCGAACGTAGAACTCTCTAGAAACCCTTCACCTCTATAAAGACCATTCCCCATCAAATGCGTTTACCCCATTTGCTACATTGCCGTCCTGCTGCTGCTACCTTCCTCCTGCATGTCTTCCTCTGCCGTGCGTTCCACCCTCTTCCTGCTGCAGTACCGGACGTGAAGTCTTCTTCCCTTTCCTCCTACTGTCGTTGGAAGTGCCTGCATCCCTGTGTTCTACCATGGCCGAACGTGGGCATCCTCTTCCTCCTGCTAGTGTACCGTTCAAACGTCATTGTCCTCTTCTTCTTACCAAACGTGAAGGAGCGACACCCCTTCTTCTTCCTGTTCCTGTTGCTGGTTGCTGTGGAAGTGGCCATCCTCCTCCTTTTTCCTGCTGCTGTGCGGTTCTTCCTCCGTCTACTTGTTGCTGTGAACGTGGGAGAGCAGCCAAGACTCTCCTTCTTCCTCCATCTTCTTCCTACTGCGTATCACCCCACGGACTTCATACTCTGCTTGAAATAGAGTATCGAAAAGTTCACCTGTTCATCACCCAACCGATCCTAAAGGTAGGTCTTCTCTAGCCCTGTCAACAGATGCGTAGGATCTGAAAATCGATTCGAGTTCAGTTCATTTTTCAGATTCATATCAGCATACATGACATCAAATGGCATCGATCTGGGGTGACTTTCTGCTGATCTGACATCCCAGTTGTCAGATCGATTCTCGGGGCATCGTGAAAGCCCTCTTTTCGGGGCGTCGCTTGGGATCGAGTAGCATAGCTACCCTTCTCGACCGCCACCCTCTCGTGGCTCTAGGGTTTCTCCAGTGGCGTCTTCCCCACTGGCATCCTCGGCGTCGCCATCGTGCTCCACCAGCTGCCGTCGTTGCAGTAGCAGGAGAGGGAGCTCGCTGACGTCCGATGCGAGGCTGCTACTCTTTTTCCCTCTCGACGCCCGAGCACGGCCCCCTACTCAGGCCCCCCAAGGCCCTCCCGACGTCTTGCCCCATTGCCATCGTGCCCCCAAGAAGTAGGGCGGTCCCGCCACTGTGCGCCACGTCGAAGCCTACCCCCGTGGCCCCCAAAGTGAAGGGGAAGCCTAGGGGCATCTCCCAGTCGAAGCCCATCTCCCCAGTATTGCAGGAGCTGCTGGGGGTGCCTGAGATACCCCGCACCTAGGCACTCAAGCAGATTTAGGTCTACATCAAGCAGCATAACCACCAGCTCTAGGTTGCTTTTGGTTCTGTTCCTCGTCCCAAACCCTAGTTTTTTTTTCTACTAGTTTTGTACGAGCTAGATAACATATAGATGTCTGTTCTATGTATTCTGGGAAGATTCTGAGGTTCTTCCCCTGACCAAATCCCTCTCCCCTCCCTGACTCCTTCCTCGGCCTCGCAGCGAGATCGGTTGCGCCGATCCGGATCCCTATCACTTATGAACTCGTGCGAGGAGGAAGGTGAGGTTCTTCCTTCCTGGTCTCTGCATTCGCTTTGCCCCGGACGTGCTTTCTATCCGATGATCCATGGTTGGGGGGAATGTGTTTTACATTGGTTGGTGTTTCCTGTGCGATCTTGTTCTGTTGAATGTTCACAGGGTTTCTTGGATGTCGTGTCAAATTTGGGATTGATGTCATGTAGAGAGATGTTTGGGCTTCCTGTTGTGTTCTTTGGGGGGAGGATGTGTGTATGTGGTGGGTCCCAGAGTGACTGTTTTAGGGTGAAACGGCCAGGAGGTGACCATTCATCCCTTCTCTTACCCTCGTGGTGAGGCGGTCTTGTGGTGGCCACTTCTACCATCGGGTGGTCTGGCGATAGACCGCCAATCCCTCTTGCGGTCAGGGAGTGACCATTTTCTTGGTTTTAAGCCGCTCGAGGTCAGGAAGAATAGCGGCCATGCAATTGACCGCTAGGTGACACCCAGCGGTCAGGCAATGGACCGTCATCCTTCTTGGTGGTCTGGGAGTGACCGCCTAGGTTCTGGAGTCGTCTGGGGCTATGCGGTCCCAGCCAGATCGCCTAGCTCTTGGAAGGCCCAGGGAGGGCCGCCTCTTGGCTTTTGTGTTTGCCGTGCTCGTTTAAACATTGGGTTGGACCCCGGTCGACTCGGTTGTGACCCAGTGGTCGACCTTCGGTCTCGTAAGTGTCCCAGGCACCCCGTGGATTCTGTGTCTATGTTTTGGGGTGTCTGGAGGTACCGTGTTACCTCGATTAGCATGCTCGTAAGTTTGGGAGTCTGGGTGACTACATGTGTTCTGGGTTTTTATGTTACGCTTGATCGGGTCACCGTGTATCAGTGTGAGTGCTGTGATGTTTTCCCCGCACATCGTGAGTTTCTTCAGAAGGTGGTTTCCGAGTGGGACATGCGTAAGGCCTTGGACTACAAGTCCAATCACCCGATCTGGCGCTGGAGGTTTTCTCAGTTCCCTTTTTGAGGGAATGGTCTTGACAGTCATGAACTACTCGTGAGTCATCGTGTCAAGATTTTTGACCCTAGGGTTAGGGAAGATTGACAGCATGGCACCATTCGGTGCAACGGTCTTGACCTCATGTCTTGTGACTCAAGGACCATTAGATTTAGTGAGTCTAAAGGACTATCCAGAGTCTAGTGGCTAAGCACCACTTGGTTCTTTGTGACTTTTACGTAGGGTGCGTGGGTGGTTCTCAGAGTTTCTTCTCGAAGAGTGGTCACATCAGTGACTCCCCACTAGTCGTGGCCTTCCGACACATGTGTGGTCCCACCAGGGAGTGGTGGCGATGCTACCCGAGAGAGATGACTTTAGGTTGGTTGCCGTGGGCCTCCTACTGTGGCTGCTCGAGTCTGGGCCAGGAGGAAGAACCAGCTAGAGGGCCTGATGTAGCGCAGTCAGTCAGTGTGTGCACACGTGGTCAGGGACTTCGAACGCATGCTGATGAGCACGACCCTGACTAGACCCTGGTCAGTGTTACTTGTGTGTGTGTCTCAGTTTTCACTTGGGGCGAGTAGGGAGACACTGCGGCGTGGTATAAGTCGTCAGGGGACGCATTCGGCTATGCTTCTAGTGGGCAGGTACTCCTGTCACGTGAATTGTGACTCTCCTATTTTTGGGTTCCACTTCCCATCTATGAGACGTGGCTTCTGGACCATTCCAGCGTGTTTTCCCAAGGTGGTGGCCAGAGGTGCTTGGTAGGGATTACCGAGGCCTCACCGGGCCAGTGTGGGACTGTGCGGTCCCGATTGGTCATGCCTGTGTAGGCAGGTGTCCGCAGTAGGGTTGCCGTGAGTGTTTCCTCGGTAGGTCCGGTGTTAGAGTGGTATGGTTCTCGATTGTGAGGTCAGGATTTTCCCTTTCTGTTGCCAGTAGGAGTAGTTGTAGTGCCAAGTTTTGACCGGCCACTGGTTCGCTGTTCCTATTGTGGTTGTTTAGCTAGCGTAGCTTTCCTTTCTGCTATTATTTTATCGGTTGGGATTCCACGGGACCCCTACTGTGTCTCTTTTTGGAGACTCATCACTGCTTTTCAGGTGTGGCAGTTTTTTCTCGAGGTTCGAGGGCGTTGCGTGGAGGTCCTTAGCTGCCAGCTCGCCGGGCCGAGTGTTCACTTGACCTGTGGTATGTTTTACTACTTTAGACTGTACTTTTTATTGGACTGGACTTTATTGTAGTTAGTTATTTATTCCTATTAATTGTTGTATTGTCCTACTTTATTTTCTAGTGCTTGTGTTTGCGTGGTAGGTCTAAGGAACTTTGGTCTAGTTGTTGCATATTCCTTAGTGGTGTCACATCAGTGGGGGTTCGCATCTTCCTGGACAGACGCGATGCTCGAGTGATCCCAGATCGGGTGATCCCCGTCATACCTGTCTACAACTCCTACCAGGCCCTTTCCAGGAGGAGAGCCGAGAAAGAAGAAACCGGCCGTCACTGCCAAGAGAAGCTAGCCCCCAGGCCAAAGATATTCAACCAGGTTTGGGTCCCTAAGAAGCTCCAACCTGCCCACCAGGGTGCACTAGTCCGTCACCACCTTGCACGTGATGGAGCAGAAGAGAAGAAGAAAAGGGGGCCTGTCCCCAAGGAAGGAAGAGACGGTTGTGGACCCTCCACGCCGTGAAAGTTTCAGGGCCTGCGCCCGACAAGCCAACATCCCCACAGTGGGAAGAAGATTCCAGCAACCCGCTGGATGATCCCGACTCGCTTACGTCCCTCCCATGGGAGGTCGACAACTATCCCTAGTCCTACATCAGGGACGGGGGGAAGAAGAAATGACCAACATGGTCAGAAGCTACTTCAGCGATCTAGGCAACCCCTCGCTGGGCCAACAACGGCTGCTGCAAGCAGGCATGGCTGAAGAAGATCACTGCCCGCCAATGGCAGTAGAAGAAAAAGAAGAAGAAAGAAGGATGACATCAGTGGTCGACGACAACGGATATGAAGATGGCTTCGATGCTGAAGCCAATGAAATCACCCCTCAGTGAGAAGAAAGAAAAAGAATCTCTGTGTTCGAGAGACTCACCTTCCCGCAGCATGCAAAGAGGAAGGTTCATAGATAAAGAAGAATGATGCAGATTTTCACCTGCAGCATGGTTGTGATATCCGGCCAATATAGGAGGCTATCGGAGGAGCCTCACGAGCTGGCTCGGCTGGCTGAAAGGCCAAGGCCAAACACCCGAAGGGCAGAAGCTGCAAGCGAGATGATGGCAGTAGCTGGGAGAAGGCAAGTCCTGGCCCATCACCTGCCATATGATGAAGCTGACATTTTAACTCCCAATGTGGTGATGGCAGAAGAAGAGGATGTGATGCTTGACATCCTGCCTAAAGGTGCTTCAGGCGAAGCAACCGAGGCCATCCCCAGCACAGCGGCCATGGACCTGGCAGTCTTGATGATGCTTCAAAGGTACCCATAGGAGATAGAGCTGTTGAAGAAACAACTGATGGAGAAGACAGAATAGTCTTCAGCTTCCAAGCAGCCCGAGATGCAATCCGAATCATCACGGGGAGCTGCCAACCCAAGCGACTTCCCACCACTCTACACCTTGCGCTAGCCGACAGAGCCCAGCTTGGCAACAACACAGTAGCACGCACCACAGTCGCTGATGCCGCCAGTGGTACCACAGGTGCACCAGACACCTCCACTATTGCATCCTCCTCCGCAGGCGACCACCTTGGTCACCCCCTACCTACAGCTGACACATTTCTACCTAGAACCGGTTGATCCAACCATCATGAACAAGATGATGGTGGAAAGGATGATCGAGCTGAAGCTCGCTGAAAGAAGTGAAGACGACTACGTCGCGTTTGATGCGTATAGGGTGCCATACCCACCACATCATGCTGCCAAGCGGCTCCCTCCCGGGATTAGCAAGCCGCCAAAATTTGACAAGTTCAACGGGAAGGGATCCCCGAAAGAACATGTCGCATATTATATGGCCGTCATGGGTGATCAGGCCACCGACGAGTCATATTTGCTAAAAAATTTTGGGTCCTCACTGACGGGGCTCACTTTTGAATGGGACTCCAGCCTCCTGACCGGGTCGATCAGCGACTGGTCAGACATGTAGAAGTGGTTCAGAGAAAGATTTCATGTCACAGAGAGGGAGGTCACAGTGGCCGAACTCTATTCAACAAAATAGAGGGCAGATGAGACAGCCCTTGATTATATTAAGAGGTGGAGGAACCTCGGAATGAGATGCAAGCGGCCCCCGCGATAGCAGACACGATGAGTCACCATATGTTTGCATGGAAGTTTAAATGTTTGACATAACTTGCTTGCATTTGTTCTGTGCATTTGGTCTTTGCACTGTGCATTAATGAGGATCGTTTGCTGTGCATTGAAGTCACCCCGTACAAAGGGTCGACCCATGGGGTCGACACTTTGGTCCTTGCAGTGTTAACTCCGTCTTGCATTTCCAAGCCCGTGCATATAGGTACACTCTTTATTAACTCTGTGCACATTGGTTCTTCTGTTGCTAAGTCTGTGCACGTCAAAGTCCGTGCACGTCCTTATAAGTGCATGCATGTTTTGGACTTAGTAGAGAAACTACATCCGTGCACTTCTTATGCACTCTTTGTGTCCATGCATACACTAAGTCCGTGCATATTAAGTTAGCATACACTAAGTCCATGGATATTAAGTCAGTGCACGTAGTTTCTTCAAATCCCGTGGACATTGTCCAAGTCCGTGCACGTTTGGGTCTGTGTGTCACATGACAAGTCCGTGCATGTCTTAGCAAACACTTAGAGTCAGTGTATATGCTCAAACCAAGTCCGAGCATGTTGCACGCCTTTAAGGCTAAGTCGGTGCATGGTCAGAGCATACACGGTAGCAGTCCTTGAATGTAGAGTCTTAAGTCAAGTCCAAGTCAGTGCATGCACTGTAGCAGTCCTTGCATGTAGAGTCTTAAGCTAAGTCCAAGTCAGAGCATGCACTATAGCAAGTCCTTGCATATAGTCTTAGGCTCAAACCAAGTCCGAACAACTCCTGTAGCATGTCCTTGCATACAGAGTCTTAGGCTCCATCCTAGTCCGAGCAACCACTGTAGCAAGTCCATGCATATACAGTTGTAAGCTCAATCCAAGTCAGAGCATACACTGTAGCAAGGTCAGAGCTCACCTGCCATAGCATGTAGAGTCTGAGCTACACTTCAGCAAGTCCGTGCATGGTCTGTGCACATCCCACTGGCTTACACATTCTAACTCCGTGCACACTCTCATAAAGTCCGTGCACATCCCACCAACTTACACATTCTAACTCCGTGCACGCACTCATGAAGTCCATGCATGCCCTGTTCAAGTTCGAGGATGAATAGTCCACTGCATAAGTATATCCGTGCATATAAGTCCATGCGTGTTCTGGCCTTGGTCAAGAACATGAGTCCGTGCACATTGCATCCATCACATGGCAAGTCTGGGCATGCCTTGTCCAAGTCCATGGATGAACAGTCCACTGCATAGGAAGTCCATCCATCTTCTGGCCTTAGTCTTCACATAAGTTCGTGGATGCTTTGTTCAAGTCCGAGCATGAACAAACTCCGTGCATTGCATGTCCAAGCAACCTTAAGTCCTTGCACATCTTCCCCAAGTCCTTGCACATTTCTTCTAAAGTCCATGCACGACTTCATAAAGTCTGTGCATGTCAAACCCCGTGCACATCTTGGACTTAGTCTATTTGCTGATAGGGTTGCATCCCAAGTCCTTGCACGTCTTCACATGGTCCGTGCAAGCTAAACCCCATGCATATTTTTTCTCTGTGCATCTTGTCCTTGCAGTAGCTTAGCAAGTCCATGCACGTTTCCTCTTGGAAGGAAATTGCATCTGTGCATGTTTCCTTAAAACTTGCATCCGTGCATGTTTTAACTGCTTCATAAAACCTGCATCCGTGTAGGTTTTAACTGCTTCATAAAACTTGCATCCGTGCATGTTTTAACTACTTCATAGAACATGCATCCGTGCATGTTTTGCCTTGCTTCACAAAACATGCATCCGTGCATGTTTTGCCCTGCTTCATAAAGCCCTCTACCTGCTATCAAGTCCGTGCATCTTCTTGGTAGTCTTGTATTAATCTCAGTGTATGCACTGTTGCAAGTCAGTGCATGTCTGAGCATACACTGTTATAAAAGCTTTGCATGTCCGAGCATATGCATCATGCCCTCTCTGCAAGTCCGAGCATACATTAACACCCGTGCATGCTTTGCTC
>JANBPO010001937.1:0-30450 GCA_024336825.1 Amorphophallus titanum | reverse complement strand
AAAAAGATTGCAAATATTAATTCTTCTGACTACATCTTTTAAATTAATTAAGCACTTTTTATGTCACATCTAATGTATGAGAGAACCATTTTTACGGTTCCATCCGTGAATATGGAAGCATCTTAATTAATCAATGAAGTAGCTGAAGGAATTACATATCCCATGTCTAATTAAGCATCACATTGGAGTCGAACAACATCATTGGTAATGAAGGGAAAGTCAAATGATGTGAGAACTAAGTACCATGAAAGTAGCAATTCTCTTTATTTAACGAGTATGACGGTCTGCTATAATAATTAGATTAAGGTTTTGAAGTGGCTGCGTACAGAAGGTTGCAGTCTTGAACGTGGGGGTGCCATCGACGAAGTTGAGGCTGCCAGATACGATCGTCACGTCCTTGCCGTCGCCGACCATCATGACATTCCACAAGCTCTTCTCCACCTTGACGTTCTCGTTGTAGATCCCTTTCTTCACGTAGATCACGAACCTCTTCTTGCTCTTCTGTGGCACGGCTTTCAGCGCCGCCTTGATCGTCTTGTACTTCCCGGAACCATCCTTGGCCACGACGATGTTGGCCGACGCCCTTGGGTCCCGACTCTGCAGTAGCTTCCTGTCCTTGGAGGACAGCCACCGCGGCAGCCCATCGCCGTCCGAGTACTCCATCAGCCGCCGGCGCAGCTTGACGGAGCCGACGACGTTGGCGATCTGCGTGAGGATGGCGAGGCTGTTGCTGGTGAACTCGGTGGAGTTCCTGAGGTACCCGCTGATCTTGGCCCTGAACTCGGCCGAGGCGTTCTCGAAGCCGTCCATGCAGGTATCATGGTAAGTGATCGCCGCGCTCAGCCACGTCTTGAGGTCGTCGAGGGCCTCGTCGGAGGTGTGGTCTCCAGGCGAGGCGGCGGTGTCGTTGAGCCGGTCTAGGGCCATCCCCAGAAGTTCTCCGCAGCTGTCCATGGCGGACAGTGACGTGTTGTCCATGTGGACGCCGGCGCCGAGCTCTCTGAAGTGCTCGGAGGCCCTGGAGAGCTCGTGGATGGCAACCTGGACAGCGTAGTGGAAGAGCTTGACGGGGTCCAACAACGCCTGCGACGAGTTCACCATCGGAGAGAGGGTAGAGAAACAGGAGGACGGGTAAACTGTGGCATCGCAGACGACCTTGACGGAGGTGGAGAAGGAGTTGGTGCCGTCCCCAGCACCGCCGGAGCTCGAGTCCTTCCCAGAGCCGTGGGTAGCACTGACGACGGCCACGGCGACGATGGCGGCGAGAGCAACCATGGACAGACCAATGATGGCTATCCTCTTTCGGGCCCTCCGGCGTGCTTCGAGGTTGGCTTGCTCGAGCGGGTCAACTTTCCCATAAGCGTTGATTGAAGCCATGGTGATCTCTAGTCTCCTCCTCCACCTGCAGGCCCTTGAAGGAAGCAGTACTATGGAGTTGTCTGAACTGGTTGGTCCAATACTCCCCCATCCATCCATTTATGCTTAATTATAGGCAACCGAGTGAAGGAAGCAAGGAGGGGAATTCATGGAGGCGACGTGCAAGCCACTGCATATATGCACACAGAGGTGATGTGATTTTCTTTTGCTTTCCCAGCATGGCTGTCTTCCTTAATATTACTGGAGATGCTCCGCATGTTGTACCGCGTATGGACATTCGTGGGGCGTGGACTTCCCAGATCCTCGGTGTGCATGGCTAGCTTTTCATTCGTATAGCGTCCAAAAAAAACAAAGTCTTCTCAGGATTTTCCCTTCTGTAATGGCGGACATGAACTTAATTAATTGTGAAATTGGAGAGGAGGCCAGGTCTCTCCTAATTAGCGTAAGTCTTTTAGGATCTAAAATCATTGTTTCAAGAGGCCAGTCCTTTCATCAGCGAAAACTGTGTGCACGTAGTCTCGAGGAAAAGTTTATCTTCTTATTTTGTTTAAACACTATCGCATATTTTATTTATTATAGATTATTATCTTTGAATGTAACATATTCTTATTTTACCCGCGAGAGACACATAACCGCGACTGCTAGAAACTCGTCTCGCGGTCTGGCTCGTGACCCGCGAGGAACACATCAAAAACCATATCTATCGAAAGCATAAACCTCTGGGTGATAGAAAAAGGAAGAGACCACTAGAAGAAGGAGAGCAGTTGCATCTGCCACACACTGCATCTCAAGCAACTCGATTTATGGCTAATGACTCGCGAGAGGCGTAACAGTACCGAACCAAGAGCTAGTCAGACTAGCATTTGCCAGTGTCAGTCCATGCCTCTGACCAGGTGTACACACACTGACCCAATGCCCTGAGACAGGTCTCTAGCTAGTTTTCCCTCCCGATAGGACGCTACTGACTATGTCAGAGGGCCCATGGAAACTAGCCTATAAACCATATATTGGGATCACCCCGCCAACTTTCCCAGGTGGGCTGACACGGAAGTCGTCAGGCTACGACTAGTGACTCCATCACCAGGAAAGAGAAGAATACTCTATCGAAATGTACACCTTAACCCTGGCACCTAGGAAACACGAAATGCATTAAGGAACAAACATGCAACGCTATGGAACATGCAGAGGATATAATGTGCCTACACAGCGCCGTTACAGCCTGTAACGGATCAAGGAAGGTGAGCTACAAGACCTGCGATGCCCCCTTCTGAGTCTGTTACACTTACCCAAATGTTTCAAGGAAAACAAGCACATAGACTGTAACGCACCAAGGGTAGGGCATTATAGTGACATAACGTGCCACCCATGGCCTGTTATGCTCACCAGAATGATCAAAATCCACTGTCTAAATAGGGGATATAACGCACCTAAATAGGGGCATTATAGGGATGTAACGCATAGGGACATGGGCTAAAGGCAACAGACACCCAACACAGCAGACAGGGGCTATAACACACCAGAACAGGGGAGTTAAAGGCACCCAAACTCAAAAATCCATAGAAAAATCCATAGTTCACATGCACCATATAACGTACCTGAACAGGGGCGTTACCTGACCTTAACAGACCTATTATGCATCGTCACACTAACCGCCTTACTAGGTCAATGGTCAACCAATCGGTCAACGGTCAATTAACGGACCTGGAGGAGTCTGCCACAGGGGAAATAATGCACCTATAGAGGCACGCCATGGGACTATAACGCACCGGGGTGGGCACGTTAAATCGCCTGGGTTTCAAGATTCTATGGTTCAAAACTGATGTGACATAACCTAGGGATGAGTTGGGACCGACCAAATGATCCTTGGACCTAGAAGTGCAAGCACAACCACAAGGCCAAGAGGCGTATGCAAGTGGGCAATCATCGACGCGCACACTCGATCCGGGGGTGACTCGAGGATGCCGAGTTGAGGGTGTAGGATAAGACCCTTGCTGGTAGAGGGCCAGCAAGACTCAAGGCTATCCTCCCCTTATGTACGGATGCCCAATTCAATGAATCAGCAATGGCCAACGGGTGTGGATTCACTCTCTCACATCCATGGTGGTTATCAAATGGCGATGGAGCCTTGGGACCGAGTGCTCTCTCCCTTAACCGATGGGGCAATTGAGTAATGTTAAATGAACAAGCACAAATGGGAGCAAGAGCCGAGAGCTTACTTAGCCGATTTGAAGAAACCGACTCTGGTCGGAGACGTGGGCGAGAGAGGAGGCGAGGGTATGCACCTACTTGCCGCGCCGGTGTAACTTTGACCCGCCTAAAAGTTTACAACACTACGCCTCTTGCAGGAGAGGGATCTTGGGGTGGGGGCTAAATTACTTACACCCAAAACTACCTCCACGCAGGGAGGGGCCTTCAGCCGACCAAGCGTGGAGGGAAAGAATAGAGCGAGGAGCTTTAACGAACGGTGGAGTCGGTTCTATCCTCTTTTCGGAACAGGGGACAGGCAGGCGATGTTGATGCCGCTGTGACCACTCGTGAACTCCTTTCTTGATGAGACCAGAGGCAAACACTCGGTAACTGGACAAAGATGTCATCTAAACGTTGATACCTTGGAAGTAGAAGGTCGACCTACGAGGATGCTGAAAGTAGACCCTCTTCGTTCCACAATCCACCACCGCTCTATGGGCCTCGAGCCAATCCATGTCTAAAATCACATCATAGTCCCAAAGCTGCAACGCATACAACCTGCCCGGCAAACTCCGCCCTTCGATCCAGACCGGAACCTTCTCGAAGCAATACGGAGTGACCATGAAGTCACCAGACGGTAACTCCACCATCAAATCACAAGACATCTGGGAGATCAGGCCCTCGACACTCAGCGTAAAATCCTCCAAGATAAACGAATGGGACACGCCAGAATCAAACAAAACTCGCGCTGCGCAACCCAATCATAACAGTACCTTCCACGAGCTGCGATGACTCTGCCTCTGCCCTGGTCATGTGAGTAATCTGGCCTCGAGCTCTATGCCTGCCCACACTCGCTGACCGTGGTAGTGGCGGATACTGCCCCTGCTGCTGAAATTGCTGCTGTGGGTACTGCTGCTGCAGCTGAGGAAACTGGGGTGGCTGACGCGGCCGCTGCAGACAGTCACGTGCTATGTGTTTTGGCTGATCACACCTGAAACAGATCTCCGGCATTGTACACTGCCTGCCTGGATGCGACTCGCCACACCGGGGACACCCCGCACGAGAACCACTGACTGACCCTTATCGCTGAAGAGGTGCCGGCTGCTAAACACTGCCCGAAGAAGTCTGCCGTTGCTCTCGGCCCTCCTTCTTCTTATTCTGAAAACACTTCTTGAAGAACTTCCTCACCTTGGCGCTGAAAGAAGTAGAACCTGACACTGATGCCGCCGGAGTCGAAGCTCCCAAATTACCAGAAGGAAACTAGGACGTGCTCTGCTACTGGGTAGTCATCTGCTGGCTGTGCGGCCTAACAAGGACTGACCCGGCTAATCGGTCCCCGAGTCCTCTGCATGTCCAGCTCCAAAGACGCCGCTACACGAGAAGCCATCTCCAAATCAGTGGCAACGTTTGCGATCAAATGGTGCCTGAGTTCCTGCCTCAAGCCCTGAACAAACTGCTCGGTCTTTACCCTCTCATGCTTGATATGAGGTGCATAACGACCCAGCTCAACAAATCGGGCCCTGTACTGTAGCACGGACATGTCGCCCTGGACCAGCTCCAAAAACTAACGCATCCTCTACGTAGCAATATACTCTGGATAGTAGGCACGCTTGAAAGCACTAACAAAGTCACTCCACGAGATTTGCTCAAAGGGGCGAGACTGAAAAGACGTCTTCCACTCAGAAGACCACCATGCCCAAGCCGTGCCCTGCAACTGGTTGTAGGCCAACATCACCTTGTCCTCTGCAGTACACCGCATGGAACTGAACACCCGTTCCATCTTGTCGAGCCAACTCCGAGCCAAATTACGGTCTGGCTGGCCGCCATAGTAAGGTGGATGGAACTGCATGAAATCCCTCACTGCTCAGCCTGGCCCACCCCTGGTCAACGAGCCCTCACCAGCCTCTCCGCCAAACTGCTAAGACATAAGCTGGTACATGCCACAGAAGAAATCCTCGGCCCCCAGAATCCTTGCAGTATCCGCTGCCTCGGTGGCCGCTGATGGCACTCTGCTCTGCTCCTCCTGCTTCTCCTGGACCTCCTGAACCTCTATCGACTGCCCATGCTGAGAGCGAGTCCTCTGCCTCGGCGCCATGCTCTCTCCTCTGAAGCAAAAGACAGAAAACACAGAAACGGCAAGGTCAATAAAACACGTGATGTCGGATGCCAGAGTCATCTGTACATCATCGTTGTGGACTAGTGGACCACCACAATTACTTATGATTCTCGTATAATCCTACAACCGCGCTCTGATACCAGCTGTAACGACCTGAGAATCTGATTTACGGGAATGCCTGATAACCCGAGACTCGAACCGCTACCCACGAGCCCGAAGACTCGGATGGGTTAGAAGGATGGATTGGAGACTATACAAGTATCACAAATAATGACAGAAATTCAACCGTTGGTCAAAAATCATCTTCAGGCAGATCCCTGCCTATCCTGAGTTTCTGTAATCAGATCCACAGGAAAAATATAGTGTTGCAGAGCCTCCCATTTCTCATCCCTTCTTTGGATCGATTTAAAAACAATATATGTTATAGATCTGGGAGTCCTCTTTTCAACGCCACCGGTCTCACCTCGATCTGATTACGGATCTGAGAGAATTAATTCTTGCCGTCGAGGCACGCAAGTCTGTTCCCTATGTAGGCCCGAAATAGCCGTTCGTGGGAAATTCACAAATAAATATCATAGTTCAACTTCAGTGACTGCTGCTCCTAGGAGTCGACTAGGAACGTCCTGCCATCGTCCCAGCTAAGCGGCGCCTCCAAAAGACCTCAGGAGGGCGACATTCCTTTGGAAGTCTTCGCTTGCTATCCAGCGAGTCAGGACCGAGTCGGCGCAGGACCGAGTCAGACTAGCAGGCCGAGTTTGCCCCGAGAGCTCATCCAACTTACTGCCCGTCAACCCAGGGTCGGTCCTCCCGGGCCCCACTTGTAGTCCTTTACCTCCCTACGTGGAGTGGGCGAGAAATTACTACTGTAACTATTGTTAATTATTTTAACCGGGAGTTACTGTAACTAGCCGGGGTTGTCTTCCCCACGCCCGGAGCGTGGAGGTAAACTCACCACTCTCCTCGTAGGCATTTGCTATTCCTATGTATACTTTTATATGCCGCTGCTAGAGAGCATGTGATAGGAGAAATTAGCTCGTTCAATTTCAATCACTGCTGCGAGCGAGAGAGCGAAACCTGTCCCGTGACCCGATCCAAGAACAAAAGTGAGTTGGCCACCCTAGCTCTTGTCGATTTCTCAACCGCGCATGTCTGACGCTTCCCTCGCTTAAGGATGATCGCGAGCTCGTCTAGAGTCCGAGGTTGCATCCAACTTGGAGTCGAGTCACCCGTGGTCCATCCCGCATCACCTTCGACTTCTGTGCTTCAGTGGGCCGCATCATTCGTCTTTGAGGCTTGATCGCCATTGAGTATATTTGGAGTGCCAACAGTGCCTGGTCGACTTATGGATGTATTGGTGCAATACTTACCAGATATAGCACAACTATTTAGTAGCACGAAATAACTCCCTGAATTTGAAAAGAATTACAACTAGGTGAAAAAAGCATCTTCTAGAAATTACCTTACTGGTCAAGCCTTCTTGTATGACACAACTTGTACGTCATGCATGTCGAGAAGAATGTCTTTGATAATGTGTTTAATACGATCATGGACATAAAAGGTAAAATAAAGGACAATGCCAAAGCGTGTATGGACTTGAAAATACTTTGTAAACATCCAGAGCTAGAACTGTAGCACATAAATGGAAGAGTTGGGTAACCTAAAGTAACTTACATGCTTGGTGATAAATAGATCGAGGAAGTGTGCCAGTGATTGAAACAGTTGAGATTCCTAGATGGTTATGTCGAACATTACCCGTTGTGTAAATGTAAATGAGGAAAAAGTATATAGAAGGAAAAGTCATGACTGCCATGTGTTCATATGGAGATTGGCACCCATGGCATTTCGTGACTTGTTTTCGAAGCCTATATGGGGAGTACTGATTGGGTTGAGTCAATTTTTCAAGATTTTATGTGCAAAACTCAGACTTTGGGATGGGCAAACTATTCAACAGAGTATGGTCACAATGATTTACAAGTTAGAGAAGATATTGTCTCTCACATTCTTTGATTTGATGGAGCACCTAATTATCCATTTGTTGTACAAGGCTAAAGTCGGAGGGCCAGTACAATTTTGATAGATGTATCTATTTGAGAGGTATACTAGAATATTATTTTTTCCTTACAATTGTTACCTGTGTGTGATATATATGTCATTGTCATTTGAATTGTTACCATAGCGGTATGCATAACCTGAAAATAAAAGTTCGCAACAAGGCGATAGTGAAGGGATCGATTACCTAGACATACATTATTGAAGAAATATTAAACTTTTATACGATGTCGACCTTCCTTCAGAAGTAGCTAATGTGCATCGACCTTTGCTTGCAGCAGACTGAAATGTGCATCGACCTTACTAGTCCAAAATGCATATGTGCATCGACCTTAGTCTTCATGACTTGAAGTAGCGTCGACCTGCCTGGGTGAACAGTAGCCACTGCACCGACTTAATATGAAGTTGTTCAGCTTGATTTTTGTGCTGCCAACTACCTTGATTTCTATGCATCCAGTTGCCTCATTTTTTGTGCACCTATCAGTAATATCGCCTGCCTTGAATTTTGTGCAGTCAATTGCCTTGATTTCTTTCTTTCTTTGCAGACACAATTTGTTGTCAATGCCGGATTGACCTGAAATGCATGAATGTTGACATTATCAAATACAGGTCAAACTCATCACTGAGTCATAGTCAGACATCATCAAAATAATAGAATTAAGTATGTTACATACATGCCCAACACCAGCCTGATGGTGGTCATCAACATGTGCAGATTCTTGAACCGCACTTCCATCGCCCAAGCCCTCTCTTCGGCGGCATCCGCCAAGGCTTCTAGCTTGCTCGCCTAAGCGTCATCCGCTTCAACCCGCCTGGTCGCCTCCTAAAGAGACTCCTCTGACGCTTGGGCCTGAGCACAAAAGGCATCCCAATCTCGCACGACCTCCACCAAGGCTCACTCTTGTGGCTCAAGCCGCTCCAGGAGCTTGGCGCACTCAACCTCTTGCGCTGCTTGACATCCTCAGAGCTCGGCGCACTGGGCCTCCAGCTCCTTCTGCGCAGCTAGGCTGGCCATCAACTATTGCGTGAGCCCGATAAAGTGGTACCCCCACAAGCCGAAAGCCTTGGTGACTGAACTTAAGTTTTTTGCCGCCAGGTCATACAGTTCGCCATGGGCTCCAGGACCAAAAACCCTAGTGCGGTCGCACGCCCGAACACCCTTATCCATCAAGGCGAAGGCCTCCAACTGAACTACGTACCCTAGTGTGACCTCCTCAGGTGGCAGGAGGCGAGCGACCACATCCGGGCAAGGCGCCTTGCCCTTATCGGAGACATCCCCTGCAAGGACCAAAGTAGGTAGGGAAAGAGCTGGCACCTCAACTGACGTCGGTGCCAGAGGGACCTCAGACCGGGGCGGTGGCGGAGTCTGACCACAGGCCAGGGCAGAATCCCTCTTCCACTTTCTTTGGCGACGTTGGCTATCCAATGCCCCACCTCGTCCAAATCCACCTGGGGGAGCTGACCACCTGACATGATGGAAACCTCCTCGAGTGTGCTCGTTGCACCTCCAGAAGCGTCCTAACGAGCGCTCAAGCCGACGCTGGCTACGGACACTGCAGACGAGCACTCCACCAGGAGCGCGGCTGGGAGAGGATACGGCAAGTGCCCTGGTACTAAGGCAACCGCCTCTTGGGGGACAGCAACGGTCACCTGGTCAGTGCCTGGCTCTATATGGTCGACGAGGCAAGGGGCGGACAACTGTAGCTCGACCGTCTCGTATCGCAGCTCAGATGACTCCAACACCCCTGCAGAACAACATTGGAAGGGTCAGCTCGACATGTAGCTAAGGAGGCACAAGAAACAATGAAGTTAGTACCATGGGACAATGGGGGGCTCAACCCCAGCTCCCGAAGCACCGTCGGGGTCAGCTTGGTGTCGGCATCAAGGAGTTGGAAGCAAAGAAGGGCTTTAATCACCCTAGACTCCTAAGTAGTAGCGTTGGGCAGCCTATCTGCCCTAAGAGGGCGAGAACCTGCATCAAAGCTCCAGTTACTCAGATGGCCACTACCCCCCTACCTTTGTGATGAAGATAAAGCGCTCAGACCAGCGCTTGAGGTTATACACCAAGGAAGTGACACGGATAATGCTCCTATCCTTCTTGGCCCGAAAGTAAAAGGACAACGTATTGACAAGACAACACTGAAGGCTGTAGAACTGTGTGGACGTGCAAAATCGCACGCCCATGTGTCCCCGCCGGTCCAACAAACAACAACAAATCTTCGTCCATGCATAATGTTCCTTCTAAGTCCGTGCACATTTGCTCCATTGAACATGAAGTCCATGCACGTTGTTTACACTTCAAGTTCATGCACGTTGTTCTTTCAAGTCTCAGCATGAACAGTACACTGCACAGAAGTCCATGCACACTATATCCAATGCAAGTCCGTGCATTTTTTATTTGAAGTCCGTGCATGTTTTGGGTCTTGCAACCCCGTGCATGCATAGTGGTACTCCGTGCATGTAGTGTTGACTAAGTCTGTGCACGTGTTGCTATGTCCATGCATACTTGCATTGAAGTCGTTTCCAAGTCCGAGCACATTTGAGTGCAAGCACATGTCTATAAGTCCTTGCATCCTTTTGTGTTTGTAGTCTGTGCATTCTGTAGCTAGGTTTGAGCTTTCGCTAGTCCATGCATCTTTTAGCCTCAGTCAAGAACATAAGTCCCTACATGACTTGTTCAAATCCTAGCATGAACAAACTCTGTGCATTGCATGTCCAAGTAGTCTTGAGTCCTTGCAGATTTTTGCACCCCAAGTCTGTGCATATGTAATGTCCGTGCATGTTTATTCCACCATGTAGAAGTCCATACATATGTTGCCCTGGCAGCACAAAGTCCGTGCACGTTTCTTTGAAACATGCGTCCGTGCATGTTCTGTTTTTAACACTAAGTTCGTGCATGTAAAACCCCGTGCATATTTCCCTGTGTGGAACCTGTGTCAAAGTCTGTGCACTTTTTGGACTTAGACAAAATTCTGTTGGAAGGAAAACCAAGGTTCATGCACTTTTTGTCTAACTGAAGTCCAAGCATCTTTTAGTCCATGCACGTTTTCAGCAACACAAGTCCGTGCATCTTTCAGTCTTTGCTGAAAATCTAAGTCCGTGCACATATGAGTCCATGTACATTTCTCCTGAAACAAAGTCCTTGCATCTTTTGTCAGGTCCGTGCAAGCTATACTCCGTGCATATTTTGTGTTTCAAACAAACTCCTTGTATGCCTTCACGGAGTCCGTGGAAGCCAAACTCCGTGCATCTTTTTCTGTTTAGACTATTTTTAACTGAACTAATGTTTGCTTCTGTGTTGACAGGTAATGTTCCGTGGAAAACATGGGTGGCACGTGATCCAAGGTTGGATGCAGTCTCAGGATCGTGACACGTGTAAAGTGAATGGTAAAATGCTACCACATGTGAAGGTTCTAGGGTGGGATTTCGTGGAAGACACACGCCCTTTCTGCTGCTAGTATAAAAGAAGGCTTTCTCCTTCTTAGAGGAGATGATGGCGGTTAAAGATTCGAGTGAGAAACTGGGAGAAGAAGTCTGAGGAAAAGAGAGATAGAAAAAGCCTGATCCAGAGTGAAGAGAGAATAGCAGAGAGAAGAGCTGAGAGAAATAGGTGAGGAAAGAAGAAGAGAGCCTTCTTTTATACCAGCAGCAGAAAGGCCGTGTGTCTTCCACGAGAACCCGACCTAGAACCTTCACACGTGGCATCATCTTGCCATTCACTTTACACGTGTCACGATCCTGAGGTTGCATCCAACCTTGGATCATGTGCCAGCCATGTTTTCCACGGACCATTGCTTGTCAAAATAGAAGCAAATATTAGTTCAGTTAAAAATAGTCTTAAACAGAAAAAGGATGCACGAAGTTTGGCTTCCACGGACTCCGTGAAGGCATACACGGAGTTTGTTTGAAACACAAAATATGAACGGAGTATAGCTTGCACGGACCTTACAAAAGATCTAAAGACTTCGAAGACTAGGAAAATATGCACGGAGTTTAGAGTCCATGGGGTTTGTGAAGACGTGCAAGGACTTGAAGAGTAGAAGAGATATGCATGGGGTATCGTGTGCACGGACATGAATTGCTCGGGGTTTCAAGTGCATGGACATGAGATGCGCACTGACTTCTATATGCTCAGACCTTGCAATAGTTTGCGCACAGACATGAGATTTGCACGGACTTAGTTTCATGAAAATATGCACAGACTTTGTTGTTGAAAAATTACACGGACTTATTGAAAAACATGCACAGGCTAGAGTGTGCACAGACTTGTAGAAACGTGCACGGACTTGGTTTTCAAAACACCCAAAACATATGCACGGACTTTGTAGACTTGAAATATGCATGGACTCTTATAAGGAAAATCTGCACGGACTTGGAATAAAAGATGCATGGACTCTTATAAGGAAAATCTGCACGGACTTGAAATAAAAATTTACACGTACTTTATGTAACACTGATGCACAGTGAGCATAGGGTTTATGAAGTAGAGTTAAAACATGCACGGGGTTGAACCCAAGGCAGAATTTGCACGGGGTTTACATGTGCATGGACTTGTTGAAGCACAACGACAAACAGACTAAGTCCAGAAAGTGCACTGACTCAGTATGCGCAGGGTTAATGCATGCATGGACACAGCAAATGCATGAATATGCACGGACTTTGCAACAGAAAAGGAACTTGAAAATACAAGCAAGCATAAAAGTAATTGCATAGATCAAGTACACAGTATGCACACTGATGAACACACAATTAGATTTTAAAGCAAATCACCCTCAGATTAAGCACATAAAACAAGTGTTATTAAATGGCAGATCAATTAAAGAGTTGACATATAGTGTCTGACATCATCAAAATAGTAGAGGTTCAACATGTACCCCTTGGCAAGCAACTCATGCAACTGTGCCTTCAACACTCTCAGCTCCGCAGGCGCCATACGATAAGGGGCCTTTGACATAGGCGTCGTACCTGGCACCACCTCGATCACGAAATCGATCTCTCACTGCAGTGGCAACCCTGGCAACTCCTCAGGAAAAATATCAAAAAACTCACAGACAACAGGAATGTCCTCCAGATTTGGACACTATCGATCGACCAAAACCACAGAAGCAAGAAAGCCCTGACAACCCGTGTCAAGCAATCGACGAGCTCTAATAGCTGAAATGAGAAAACGGGAAGAGGAAGATCGGATACCTTAGAAACAGAAGGTGGGTCTGCAAAGTTACCGAAAATAAACCTTCTTCGAGCCACAATCCACCATGGCATGATGGGCCTCGAGCCAATCCATGCCCAAAATCACATCAAAGTCCTAGAGCGGCAATGCATAGTGCCTAGGCGGCAAGTTCCGCCCTTCCACCCACACAAGCACCTTCACAAAATAATACGTGATCATGAAGTCACTGGTAGGCAACTCCACCGCCAAATCACAGGACACCTCGGCCACTGGATCCTCCACACTCTGAGCAAAATCCTCGGATATGAATGAATGAGATGCACCCGAATCGAACAAAACATGAGCCGCATAACCCATGATCGGAAGAGTACCTTCCACCAAATGCGATGCCTCAGCCTCCGCTCTAGTCATGTGAGTAACTCTACCTCGGGATCTCTGCCTCCCTACTGTAGCTAACTAAGTCAACTGAGGAAACTGCTCCTACTATTGGTACTACTGCGACTGTGATGATAACTATTGGGGCTGAAATTACTACTACTGTTGAAACTCGTGCGGCTGACGTGGTCTCTGTGGACAGTCACGTGCCATGTGCCCTAGTGGGTCACACCTAAAGTGAACTATAGGCGTCGGACACTACCTGCCTAGATGAGAACCGCCGCACCTAGGACATCCACCCCGAGAACCACTCACCGAACCCTGGCGCTCATAAGCTGCAGGCTACTGAACACTACTCTCTGACTACTACTTCGACTCCTTGCGATCCCGACGCCTCCTGCCAAAACTAACTTCCTTGAACAGCTTCTTGAGCTTCGAGCCAAGGGATGGCGAATCTGATGCTGAAGCCACAGACTGAGCTACCCCTGAACCACCTACTGACGGATGGACGGTACTCTGCGGCTGCACGTCCATCGACTGACTAATACCTGCCTACGCCTGAGCTTCACTGCCCTACCCATGAACCTTCTACAAATCTCTCTCCAGCACTGTCGCTGCCTTGCAAGCTGCATCCAGGTTACCCAGACCTGATGCAAGAAGGGGATGTCTCAGCTCTGGCCTCAGACCTCCGACAACCTGCTCAGTCTTCACTTCCTCATCTGCCATAATATGAGACGCATAATGGCCCAGCTCAATAAACCTGGATCGATACTGCATCACTGACATGTCACCCTGGGCCAACTCCAGAAACTCGGCAGCCTCTGCGACCTAATGAAGGATGGATAAAAAGTACGCTCGAAAGCCACGATGAACTCCCGCCACGTGATTTGTCGAAGGGGACGAGACTGGAATGCTGCCCCCCACTCTGTCGTCCACCAAGACCGAGCTGATCCCTACAATCGATGTGTAGCCAGCACCACCTACTCCTCCTCAGCACACTCTATGGCACTAAAATTCCTCTCTAAATCATCCAGCCACTCCTTGGCCACCTCTGGATCTGGCTGCTCGTTGAAAAGGGGAGGTTGGAACTGCAAGAACTCCTTCAATACCTAACCATGACCTCCCGGAGTCACCGAGCCCTCGCCAGCTTCATCTCCCTGCTGCTGAAGGATAAACTAATACACGCCTCTGAAAAACTCCTCTGCTCTAGGGGGCCGCGCTCCTCCAACTACACCTACTAGAATCGTAGCTCTAATCAAACTGAAGACAGCAATGATGTGAATGACGCCTGTGAAGCAGGCGCTATAATATCTAACCGCGCCTCTGTGAGGGGCGCTAATCATACAGCGACAATAAGAAATTGATCAAAATAAAGACAGCAAAAGACGCCTGTGAAGCAGGCGCTATACTATCAACCCGCGCCTCTGTGGGTGGCGCTAATCAGACAGCGACAATAAGAAAGTAGAAACGACGCCCTTTGGAGGGGCGCTGACAATGAAATTGCGACCTTGAGAAGGGTGCTATTCAAACTTAAGATAGAAAACCAAACCGTGAAACTGAGGACAGTGCTCGAAATTGGCTAATCACCGTGGGGAAGTGTGCACGAGGTGCACAAGGGAGTGTGCTACGTGGAGCACCAAGGAAGGGCACACGTGGGTGCCAAAGGAGGGGTACCGAGGGTACCAAAGGAGTGGGGTAATAAAAACTAAAATAAAAGTGGTCCCACCGTGATCGCCAATTTGTGAACCCGATGTCACTCAAACATCCGAACGGAATTGGAGAATGATGAACATGGAGATTAAGATGAACAAAGGATAAATGAATGAAACAAGCGAAAATAAAGCAAGCATGAGATGCTTAATGGAAGTGTGATCGCCAGAGGATGAAATCCTCAAAAGAAACAAGGGAGGGATCGCATACCTTGTGAGAGCGGTGAGATGTGAGATCTTGACTTCCTCTCCGAATCGGCCGGCCGATGGAGAGGGTTTTAGTTGTTTAATTACCCTTGTAACAATGAACAAATCAAGAAAAGGCAAGTGAATTAGCCAAAAAAAATTGTAGTAAATGTCCTCAAATAGAAATTTAATGTAAAATAGCATGAAGCGCACCTTTTTAGAATTTTTCTAAACCCCTAAAGGAAATGGAGATGGGAAAGGAGATGATGCTATGCAATATAATCAAATGGAATGAAATATGGGTGTAACGTGAGCAATATAGCCGTAGGAAACCCAAGTGTTAAAAAGGCCCTTGCTGTTCCTGTAAACAGTAGAAGGGAAAGAGAGAAGACACGCAGCAGGAGGAAGCAAACGCAACAGCAGAAGAGTAGACGCAAACGGCGAACTGCAGGAAGACGCCCTTCAACGTAACAGCAACAGCAGGGGGAGGGCGTAACAGCGGCAAGACGGATGCCAGCAGTATGAAGAAGATGCTGGGAGGAAGACGCTTCAGAGCAGGGACTTCTTCTCTTCAACGTAGCAACAGCAGGAACAGGAGGGAAGCAGCTTCCTTCAACGCAACAGCAATAGCAACGGGAGGAGCGGCAGCAACGGGAAGAGGCTTCCTTCTACGCAGCGACAGCAGCAGCAAGGGAGACGGCACAGGAACACAACAGGAGGTAGCCGCAGGAGACACGGATGCTCATTAACCTCTAAACCGTAGGAGGAACACCCTTTTTTATAGACTCAAACTCCAAGGATTACTACCTCCATTCCATAGATAAACCTTACCCAAAACACAACTTCCGTAATTGATCAAACCAATCTGTACAAACACGGAAGGACTCTCCCGGGGCAGGTTCGTGATTGAAGCAGAGACGGAACTAAATGACGCCCTTCAGAGGGACGCCAATAATATAAATAACGCCTCTCGTAGAACCGTCATTCCTGATTTTCTAATATTTTCTAATTTTGAATTTAAATGACACCTTCGAAGCAGGCGCTGTTAAATTAACTGACGCCCCTTGGACAGGTGTTAATTAAGAGCTTTATCCAGATAATCAGATAATGTTCAGATAATATCAGGAAATGACGCTCCTACGAAAGGCGTTATTCAAATAAACAGCGCCCCAATACAGGGCGTCAATTAAAACCGCTCATAGCATCGACCTTACCCCCGTGTGCCTCGACCTTACCAGACGTCAAGAAATGACGCCCCCCCTAAGGGCGCTACTTAATTTAAATGACACCCTTCACGAAAGTGTTAATTAAAAGACTACTAAAAATACATAGGAAAACTCCATATTATGCAGCTACCCTTTCGACCCTTGTCACCATCGGCAAGATCGGTCGCTACCCTTTCGACCCTTGTCACCATCGGCAAGATCGATCGCTACCCTTTCGGCCCTTGTCACCATCAGTAAGACCGGTCATCCTTTCGACCGTTGTCACCATCGGTAGGATCGGTCGCTACCCTTTCGGCCCTTGTCACCATTCTCAAGATCGGCCATCCTTTTGACCCTTGTCACCATCGGCCAGATCAATCGCCACCCTTTCGACCCTTGTCACCATCGGCAAGATCGGCCATCCTTTCGACGCTTATCACCATCGGCAAGATCGGTCGCTACCCTTTCGACCCTTGTCACCATAGGCAAGATCGGCCACCCTTTCGGCCCTTGTCACCATCGGCAAGACCAGCCATCCTTTTGACCCTTGTCACCATCGGCAAGATCAATCGCTACCCTTTTGACCCATGTCACCATCGGCAAGACCGGCCATCCTTTCGACCCTTGTCACCATCGACAAGATCGATCACCACCCTTTCGACCCTTGTCACCATCGGCAAGACCGGCCATCCTTTCGACCCTTGTCACCATCGGTAAGATCGGTCGATACCCTTTCGACCCTTGTCACCATCGGTAAGACCAGCCATCCTTTCGACCCTTGTCACCATCAGCAAGATCGGTCGCTACCCTTTCGGCCCTTGTCACCATCGGCAAGATCGGCCATCCTTTCGACCCATGTCACCATCGGTAAGATCGGTCGCCACCCTTTCGACCCTTCTCACCATCGGCAAGACTGGCCATCCTTTCGACCCTTGTCACCATCAGCAAGATCGGTCGCCACCCTTTCGACTCTTGTCACCATCGGTAAGATCGGTCGCCACCCTTTCAACCCTTGTCACCATCGGCAAGATCCGTCGCGATCCTTCCGGCCCTTGTCACCATCAGCAAGACCGGCCACCCTTCCGACCCTTGTCACCATCGACAAGATCGGTCGTCACTCCTTTCGACCCTTGTCACCATCGGCAAGATCGGTCGCTATGCTTTTTGGCCATTATCATCATCGACAAGATCGGTCACTACCTTTTTGACCCTCACCACCTTCAGCGAGCCCGGTCAGCTACTCCTTAACTTGGACCTTCCGTCCTCATTAGTAGATGAACTACCAGTACTTCGACATTTAACCCATGTCGATGAATGAACCGTACTCTCAGCTTTTCGTCACCATTGGCAAAATGAATAGGGTGCATGCACATACTTTATCTATGTCCCGCCTTGGCCAAAGCTCGATTCCAGGAATAGTTAATCCACGGTGGAGCGAACTCCTCACCCCTTCGCTGAAGGCGTGAGCGCTCTCCTGTGCTAGTAACTTATATCCCTGTATTGAGCTACTCGACTGGAGGGAGAAAGAAAAGAAAAGAAAAGAAAGAAAGAAGTCATGATCGAAGTGACAAATAAGGATATTTCATTAATATGAAGGGTCAAAATACATCCTTGTTCAGGGCATTCCCCGAGCTACATAAGCTCCAAAGACAAAATGGAGCAAAAGTGAGTAAAGGACGAGAATAAAAAGGAAGATTACGGCAGGGGGCACCGAAAAATGTCTTCCAACTCCAAGAGGCCCAAGGAGGGATACCGAGTCAGCTCTTGCAGTCGAGACTCGGTGGCTACCAACTGTGATAACTTTTCATCTAGAGAGGTGAGCTATCCTTCAGCTAGGTCAGCTTCCTCTATAGACTAAACCTCCAGGCGCCCAGTCTCCTGCAATTCAGCTTCGGCCTTGGTGAGTTCTGTGTGTAACTCCACTATCCGCGCTGTGAGGGAAGATCGACGTTTTGAAGCGGTGCTGGCAGTATCTCTCAGTTGTCTCACGGTCCCTCCTAGCGAAGTGGCAGCAACTCGGCAATCAGCCTTCTCTAGTTCTATAGTCGCCAGCTGATCAGATACCTCCCGGCTGAGATACTCTCGTCTATTGGCGTGCTTCAGCAACATGGTAACCCGCGGGGTCCAATCATCCATGAAAATTCTTTACCGTGATTGTACCGTTTAGGTTGTCCCGCTGTGATGTCTCGATCAGAATCCGATGTGAATCTTTAAGACTGGACCGGATTCATGATTCGGGGCGTTACAAGTATAGTTTAAAGCAGTAAAACGTACCACATGTCAAGTGAACACTCGGCCCGACAAGCTGGCAACTAAGAACCTCCACGCAATGCCCTCGAACCTCGAGGAAGAACCGCCGCACCTGAAACCCAGGGGTGAACCTCCTATCATTGGCTCAGTAGGGGTCTCGCGGAACCCCAACCGAAATTAATGGTGGCACGGAAAGCAGCAACTACAGCAAGAACAACAGTAACAACAGGAACAGTAGATACGGTGGCCGGTAAAACCTCGGCTCCACAGCTACTCCTACTATACCAGAACGGAACCCAACACCCTGATCCCACGGTCGGGGGTCCACCAGTCCACGAACCACCCTGGTCGTGCTACTAGGAAAATGGCACGATGCCACTGTCATGGACGCCTGCCCTCGCAGATGAGGGCCCACCTAAACCACGCGATCAGGAAACACAGTCACGATCTCACCGTCGTGAACTCTACGCCGTCTAGGGAAAAGCCCACAGTGACGCTCACCGAAAACCCTAGACCTCAACTCTGGGAGAACACCTAAATCAACACACGAAATCCCGTCTCGCAGACGGGTAACAGAAACCCGAGACACTACAACTCACGTCACGTGACGGGAGTATCACCCACCAGAAGTAAGGCTGGATGCGTCCACTGACGACTTAGTCCGCAGCCTCAGGTGTCTACCTACAATGCCCCAGGCAGAGACTGAGACACCGTACAGTAACTAGGAACACAGAATAAGGACTAACAAGGGTCACGCTCGTCAGCGCGTGTCGTCTTCCCCCAGCTAAGCGTGCATACATAGACCATCTGCTCTAGGTCGGGTCCTCTAGATGGTTTTCCCCCCAGTCGGACTTAGGCTGCAAAGGTAAGGGGCCCTACGGTAACCAGCGTAAAATCGTCTCACTCGGGTATGCCGCCTCACCACTCCCTGGTGGGTCAGCACACGCGTGCCGTAAGAAGGCTACGACTAGTGGGGGCTCACAGAATGTAGACACTGAAACCACGCACGCACCCATCGCGAGTAACACGGAGTAACAGGTGACCCGAGGCCACCAGACTCTGGACAGCCCACTAGACCTGCTAAACCCAATGGCCCTTGAGTCACGAGACTCGGGGTCAAGACCGTTGCACGTGACGGCACAGAGCCGTCGATCTGGCCTAATCTCTAGGTCTGAAACTACGGCGACACGATTCTCGAGATTGCTCACAAGCCACCGAGTTGATCCCTCATCTAAGGGACACACGGAAAACCTCCAGCCCCAGGCTGGTTAATTGGACTCACGGTCCAAAGCCATTTACACACGGCCCACACGAAAACTCGAAACACACACACGGGGTCACCCGGACCCTCTAAACATATGGGCACGCTAATCGAGACAACGCGGCACCTCCAGACACCCCTAGAAACACGAACACAGGTCCCACGGTGTCCGGGACATTCACGAGGCCGAAGGTCAACCACTGGGTCACCACCGGGTCGACCGGAGACCAACACAATGCGAAACGGACACGGCGAACACGAAAATCGCCTAGCGGTCTACCCCTGGACCGTTAGGGAGCCTAGCGGTCTACCCCTAGACCGCTAAGCTCCAGGAACTCGCAAACCCCTAGCTGTCACTTCTCGGACCACTAGGCAGAGTGGCGATCTTTTGCCTGACCGCTAGGCGATGCCTGGCGGTCAGTCGCAAGATCGCTACCCCACCGACCTCTAATCGACCAAATCACGGTTAAACGGTCACCCCTCGGACCACAAGGTAGAGCCTAGCGGTCTATCGCGCGACCGTAAGGCTCGAACCGACATACGGGAGACCCTAGCGGTCCCCTACACGATCGCCTGGCGCCCTAGCGATCACTGGAAGGATCGCTAGGCCGTCCCGCAAGATGTTGGGCTCCTCGCGAGTCGGCAAGATGTTGGGCTCCTCGCGAGTCGGCAAGATGTTGGGCTCCTCGCGAGTCGGCAAGATGTTGGGCTCCTCGCGAGTCGGCAAGATGTTGGGCTCCTCGCGAATTCCACAAGGCAAATCGCCAAACACCGACGCTCGCCCAACTCGTCTCATCGAAACCACCTAGCCGCGAAGGACAGCCCCAAATGGAACTCGAAGCTAAACCGTTCAAGCGAATCGCCAGCACCAGTAAGCACGTTGGCAAGTTGACCATTAAAGCGAACAGCGAAGAGGATGCTCAAGCCTTAGCCGAGTTCGCCAACTACCTGATGGACCTTGCTCCGTATGGCAAGACGTTACGGGCGATGGTGGCTCTAGCTCAGTCGTTTGAAGCAACCAAAGGCCCATATCCGCGAAGGAGACGAAGGTGACGTTTGCATCATTGTTTAGTGGGATTGGCGGTTTCGACTTGGCGGCCCAGCGTGTCGGTATGACGCCTGGCTGGTCGTGCGAAATCAACGCACAGTGCCGATCGGTTTTGCGTCGTCACTTCTCCTCGATGAATCACTACACGGATGTGCGCGGCGTTCGCGCGATGTTGGAGCCAAAGAATGCGAGCCGCGTATCAAACATCCCTATTCGACCTGACGCCATCTTTGGCGGATTCCCCTGTCAAGACCTATCAGTGGCTGGGAAACGTGCTGGCCTGGCTGGAAGCCGAAGCGGACTCTGGTTCGTGTTCCGTCGCATCCTTGGGGTTGTGCGTCCCCAGTGGTTTTGTATCGAAAACGTCCCCGGCTTACTTTCCAGCAACCAAGGGCGAGACATGCGAGTTATCGCCGATGCGTTGGGGCAACTGGGCTATGGGTGGGCCATGCGGGTTCTTGACGCTCAGTGGTTCGGAGTTCCACAGCGACGCAAGCGTGTGTTCATTGTCGGATGTCTTGGAGACCGGCGACGTGCATGCGAGGTACTTTTTGAGTCCAACAGCCTGCCGTGGGATTCTCCGCCGAGCCCGCGCCACCCAACAAGGAGATGGGAAGTGAAAATGATGCTCCAAATAACTCTCGTTGTGTCCGTTCTGTTTCTGGCCCTTGTAGTTTATTGGCAGCGCAAAGACATCATCGCGATTCGCAGTGAGCATGACAGCCTGAAACGAAGCGTGTTCTATCATCAGACGCTTGAAGCGATTTACTGGAAGCCTCGCATACACCAACACCTGCCTCCTGATGACGAGCCAGGAGAATATGCGAAGGCGGTAGATATGGCGGGTAACGAATGGTTTCCGGGGACTTGATAAAAGGGATTGAATCGTGAAAGCAAGAATCATCTGTTGTGAGAATGACGCAGGTTCAGCCTTAAACATCGGCGGGCCAGTCGAGGTGTCATACAAGACATTTGAGATTGATATCCCCGACGAAATGTCTACATGGCTCAATGCCGTTAAGTGTCGCGCTCATCAGTATAAGTCGCGGTGGGTAACTGGCGTTGAGTTGATCGATACCCAACCCCACCCCAAGGAGCCGGGACATGAGTGAGGAACTGACGCTAGAAGAAAAGATGAACGTCATCTATGACGTTGCCTGCTCGCGAATTGACTGCGGCGTAAACCCATTGGAGGGCATGAAGCCCGGATCGCTGGGCGAGCAGTGCGGGCAACTTGCGTTGGACACGTACGGTAAGCTCACGCCCGAACAACGCAAGTGCGTACGTGCTGGCCTTGCCTCCCGCCCCGCAACGCCAGAGGAGAGGGGAGAGTGATGAACCTTACCGAAGAAGAGCAGCGCATCGTACGCCGAGCCTTACAGGTTGCACGTTCAGCCCACGAGTACGAACTGCAATTGATGGGCGAGTACGGCGCGAAAGATATGAGCGGATTCTACCGCGACGAGATCAAGCAATTCACGGCGGTGTTAAATCGCTGCGTGCCACCAATACCACCCACCCCCAGGAGCCCGCCCATGAGCGAGTGTGAGAAGTGTCCCCATCTGCTTCCGAGCAAGGGGAGAAGCTCGACATGTTTGAACCTCCACTCGCCCTTCCTCCAACACCTTCCATTACATCTCCACCAACTATTAAGCCTATCGCTTCCACTCTGCCTTCCGCCTCCACTCGGAGTGGGTGTGTTGTTACAAATATTTGTGCCGAAGAGAATGTTCAGGAGCTAAGCAAGAAGGAGTTGGCCTCAGTTATGTTATTAAAGATGCAAGACTTTATTTACCGGATGCCAATCCACATTCTTGTACCGGGCATGGTTGAAAAGGCCAAGTCCCCGCCAATGCTCACTAAAAGTGAATATCAAGATTTGATGCCACGTAAGTCCATGCCCAAGGGCCGGGCAGGGCACCCCTTGTTCCAACCCTCCAATATCAAGTCCATTCTTCCATGCAAGGGGCGGATGCCCACTTTATTCAATACTTTTTATACCCCACGATCCTTGGGCAAAACAAAGCTTCCCATTCCAACTTTCCAACTCCCTCACCTCGTGGCTGTTCACCCTCCATAGGAGTTATCATTCACTGTTGAAGCTTCATCATGGATATTAACTTTATCCATTGGGCCGATTGGTTGTACACTTTCATTGCTATGGAGGGGCAGGCACTCTTTTTCTAATGGGCCTTCCGCTACCCTATCCACTTCCTATTCTATCCCATCCACATTCTTATCAATCACCAATTTCTCCTTATGGCCCACCCGTGGGGTGAGGTGGGAGTTCTCATCCTCTCACCCTTTGTATTCCTTGCACCTCAATTCCCGCCTAAGGCCTTGACCACGTGGCAACTACTTACTCCCCTGCACTCCACGTGTCACAATCCTGGCACATCCTTCATTGGATCACGTGCCCTCCTTATTTTCCATGAAAAGATATCTGGCTTTGAAGTCAGGCAAATAGGGGTCACGTGAAGGAATTATGAAGCTTTTAACATAGGTAGCGTTGACGCCGAGCCTCTACTGCGTTGACGTAGTAGAGGACCCATTAGCTTCATACATCAACCTTGGTAGCATGAGCGTCGACCTTGGCGTCCATAAGCGTCGACCTTGGCGCGGGGGCTTGAAGACTACTTCATTGCTGTGTAGACGTCGTCGTTCAGCAGCGTTGACACACTGGAGTAGATTTGTTCATTAGAGTTCAGGTGACTTCAGCCCTTGAAGTTCAGCTGCAGCGTCTACGTAGCCCGTTTACTGCGTTAATACAGTGGAGACTCTTCAACCGCTGTCTTTAAGGCTCTACTTGTAGCGTTAACCTTTGAAGTACAAAGGTCGACCTTTGTCCAGACAACAATGAAGGCTGCATCTACGCTGTTCTTCAGCAGCGTTGATGCTGGCTTGATGAAGCTTAGACTAGAGGGCTTTAAGCGTCGACCTTTGTATTAAACCTTAATGAAGGCTTTATTCTGCTGCGTTAACGCCTTGAGCCTGCAGCGTCTACGCAGGCCTTGGAAAAAATTCTTGGACTAGCTACTTAGAGGCTTTGCTGCGTTTAGGCTCGGGTAGACTATGTAGACGATGTCTTCTGGCAGCGTTAATGCTTCATCAGTTACCTAAGGAACATCGACATTTAACTGGCTTAGCGTCGACCTTGATGCGTAGCTGTCCTTAGCAGCGTTAAGTGTTGCTAAGCCTGTTGTTGGAAGACTGTGTTGACGCAGTATGTCCACGGCGTTAATGCATTGGTGTCTTCTTCGTTGCTTTCTTTGAGGCTTGTGTAGGCAGCATAGATGCTGTCTTTTGGCAGCGTAGACACTATCTTCTAACAGCGTAGACATTGTCTTCTGACCGCTTCTTACTTTAATTCAGTTCCTGTTGACTTCTTGCATTTCCTCTTGACCTTCAAAGAGTAAATTGAAATTCAATGCTCATGGTGATTAAATTCAGACTCATACACTGTCACCGTGTTGCTATCATCAAAATAAAGTAATATGTTGACTTGTGTCCTAGGGGACATAACAGAAGTTAGAAAAGAAAATAGGCACCGCAAGGACTAGGCCGAGACCAAGACACTGTCAGAACCAGAACCAAAGTACCGTCGCGAGTGACTAGTCAGGGTCACGCCTATCGACGTGAGTCCAAAGCCCCTGACCATGTGTGCACACACTGGCCCACTGCCTAAGCTAGGCCTCTAGCTACTGAAGGACGCTACGGTTGGACCGGGTGCCCACAGAACAAGCTTAAGAACCGTAAAGTGGGATGGTGCCCCGCAACAAGAGCCGTCACGCTGTAACGTGACGCAAGGCTACGACTAGTGAAGGTTCACAAGACACTGACTCCAAAGGATGAGTGCTGAAGGACAAACAGGCTAATCATGCATTATCAGCCGTACTACAAACCACCAATGGCAGCAGAGCCACTGCCGACAAACTCAGGACAAGGCGACTAGACCTACTCATGCAACGACCCTTGAATCAGATGACTCGGAGGCAAGATCATCACAGAAAACGGAACAAGTCACCAATCGGTCTAATCCTAAGCCAGGGAAAATGACGTTGTCAGAGGAAACAACATGCAGAGACCTGAGGGAACACCAAGGACCCTCAACACACCTAGACACGTAGACTGAGATAAGGTGATACCTCACTGCAGCCACAAACCATGTCTCAAATTGGACAGCACCGTCGAGACACACACAAGGCTACCTGTCAACCATTGGGTGAACCCAGGTTGACCGGAACCAGACAATGATGACTCTACAGTAGAAAAGAGAATCCTACCACAAGCAAGAAGAGTCTTGGCTGCCTTATGATGTAGTCTTAGCCCTCATAGGATGTCAAGAGACATCCACGGGAAAGCGGGTAGACCACCAGGACAAGTGAAGACAATCAGAAACCAAAACAATGGAAAGTAGGACTCTAGCACTGTGACGGTCTACCTTCAGATCGTTACACGGGGGTGACGATCTAAGGATGAGCCGTTACACTCTAGAGGATACGGACTTTGGCAGTCTAATGAAGATGCGCCACATGAATGTGACGGTCGATGAATGGAGCATCACAAACACCACCCTACAACAATAACCTAAGATGAACGACACTGTAACGACCTAAGAGAGGTGTGTTACATGACTCTGACGCACAGGGGAAGGACCGTTAAAGCCAACTGACTAAACTAGTCAAACCTCGGTCAAACGTTGTGACGGCCTAAGGCAGGCACGCTACAGCACCCTGATGGTCTAAGGCAAGGTCGTAAAAGCAAATCGACTTACACGAACCTCAAGAAACGATAAGGCTGTGATGCACCAAGAAGGAGGCGTCAAAGGACTGTGACGCCCCAATGGTGAACCATCCCACTCCCACAGCCACGAACTGACCCACATGCCTGAAGGCATGTGACGGTCTCTGGTACGATCGCCACAGCGATCCGATGATCAAAATAGTGGAAAAGTAGAATCGGCCTGTCCTACACCCCATTCACATTGAAGCACAGGGGAAATAGTGCCAGGCAACAAAACTAACCTTCCACAAGCCGGAAGGGGCACATGCGGCCATCAAAATGCGAGATCAGGGCGATTCCGACGAATCGACCCTAAACGAGTCACCATGGTTCCCGGACTCCTATTGGCCCTGAATGACGACCAAACATGACGAAACTTATGGGAATGGGATCCGGACATCCTAGCGGTCATTTTGACACTAACTAGACTAAGAATGTTTGCTATTTTTGGGCGAACCCTATAAACCCCAAAAATAATGGTTTTGCTAGAATTGGCTCGATCTAGCCCGTTCGAGCATCAAACCACGCACAAGGACAGGGAAAACGTGCAGGAGGAAGTGGCGATCCGTCTCCCTACCTCCACCGAAGAAATCGAGCATCGAGACGACTAAATCACACCGAAAATCACAACGCGAGCTCAACCGCTAGCTTTGAATCCACCGTTCGGGATCGCACCAAAATCGATCTGATCCTCGCTCCATCACGCGTCTCAGCAGCTTCCCGGTGTCGTCAGCTCACCCACGAACCCCTCCTTCTCCGAATAAAGAATGGTCCGTTAGTGACCGACATGCTTGCAACGTTTACGCCCTAACATGGGGTTTGTTTAAACGCAGTCTGAGAGTTTACTCTCGCTTTCATTATTATGAATTTCAGGCCATTGGGCCCCTTTTCTTGACAATCAATCAAGGGTTTTCCCCTTTCCGAGGGGATGTAATTAACATCGCAGCCTTTATGGTATGGCGGGTCCTCAGTCCCGACAGGAATCACACAATCGTCTGATTAGTCAGAACGAGCGCACCATGGGCTTCTTTAAGCCCGCATAAATTGTCATCTCGGTGACTGACACGCCCTCACACTAATAAACCTAATAAACGAATGAAAAGATGAATAAACGAACGATAAGAACGAAGGGTCCCGATCAGTGTGTCCACAAGCACGTGATCCGAGGTTGGAAGAGCCATTAAGATTGTGACATGTGGTCGCACCTTCTGGACAAGAAGGCGTGGGAAACACACGCCTGGGCTGCTACTGCTGCTACTGCTATATAAAGAACTTCTTCGTGAGAAGATAAGAGATCATCGAACAAGCCATTAGTGAGAGCAGAGGAGCAGAGAGTCCCATTTGATCGAGAAAGAAAGGAAAGAAAGAATCAGAGAGAAGTGAAAGAGAAAGAGAGGAAAGGGAGAGTGACTGTCAGGTGTTTAACAGAGGGCCCTTGAGATTTTTGTCCTCTCAGATCTCTTGTTCAAAACCAGATCTGAGAACGCTCATTTGTCTGAGCAATATTCCCTGCAGGGATACAGTTTCTATTTTGTTTGTTTTCATTTGAATTCTGAAACGTGTCTTTCAAGCTGTGTGTCAACGTTTGCAGTGGAGCATTCCACTGGATGGGTAAGCTGTAAACCCCAGCGTTGCAGAGAACGCGATTCTCTGGACAGCAAGCTGTGAGGCTCATCAGGCGAGGAGGATTCCTTGGACAGCAAGCTGTGAGGCTCAGCAGTTGTAGGCTAAGCTGTAAGGCCCAACGGGTGCAAGCTGTGTTGTACAGCAGTAAGCCATACTCGGGTTTGAGTGTGGGGTGGATGTAGGTCTGGAGGACCGAACCACCTAAAATCTCTCGTCTACTGTGCGATTGCTTCTGTGGTTTACATTTTCTTCTTGTTGTGTTCACTGCGCTGTAGATGATTGAGTAGGTCAGTGAGAGAACGATTTTTGGTATTTCCTTGGTTAAGTGCTTTCTATCTGTCTAGCACCGTTTAAATTTCTGCAATTATCTTTGTTCTAGCTAGAGGGAAATTTTTATTGGGTGACAGATCCATTCACCCCCCCTCTAGATCCTCTAGCCGTGCTCATCCTGTCCCAACAGTTCTATCCAACAAATGAGTGAAGAGAAGACGATGTCCATCCAACTAAGAAGTCAGCCACATAGTCCAACCTTCGAAGAACTCGGCTCCATCGTCCTCCCATCAAGAGTTTGCTGAATTTGTCTTAGTCCCTGTGTGCAGTCATCCTTTGTTCAATTGATGTCTATTGTTCTTGCATAGAATATTTGTGTGCATTCCTTTAAACTAGAAATGACTGTGTGTGTGTTTGGAGTGGTGTCTCCGTGTGTGGACTCATTATCGGGGTAAGTTACCCTTGTTAATGTGTGTGTGTGTATGTGTGTGCTGCAAAAGCAACGTGTGGAGGCTAGTCTTGGTGTGTGTGCTACATTGCAGTGTGTTGAGGCTTCGTCCTCGTGTGTGTGCTGTGAAGCAGCGTGTTGAGCTTCGTGCTCGTGTGTGTGGTTTGCTACGAAAGCAGTGTGTGGTGTATTGGGGTTCGTCCCCATGTGCTACTTTGTGTCGTGTGTTAGTGAAGCCTCACCGAGGTGGTGAAGGGTGGACGTAGGGAACCCGTCGTGGTCTCGAACAACCTAAAAAATTATTGTGCACTTCTGAATGGTTGTGCGTTTGCTCCTTATCTCCTATCACCATTCACAGGTTAGCTTGTTAAATGTGTTTACCATGGATGCTAGATTTTTTTATGGACTTACAACCTGCACGGACTTAGTGTGTGCCAAGGTAAGAAACCTGCACGGACTTTGCCAAGGTAAGAAACCTACACAAACTTTATGTGAGAGATGCAGAACGTGCACGGACTTGGTGTGTGCCATGGTAAGAAACCTGCACGGACTTTGCCAAGGTAAGAAACATGCACAGACTTTATGTGAGAGATGCAGAATGTGCACGAACTTGTTGTGTGCCAAGGTAAGAAACATGCACGAACTTTATGTGAGAGATGCAGAACGTGCACGGACTTGGTGTGTGCAAAGGTAAGAAACCTGCACGGACTTTGTGTGAGAGATGCAGAACGTGCATGAGTGGAAATATGCACGGACTTTGGTTCATTCCAAAAGTGAGGAATGCACGGACGTTGTATGCATGGACTTGATTTTAGAAGAAATGTGCACTGACTTTGTTGAAAGAACCACATGCACGGACTTTTTTGGAAGTGTGTGCATGGACTTGGTTTAAACAAAACGTGCACGGACTTTGTCTGTAACACAAGGAAATATGCTCAGACGTCTAAGTGCATCGTGCAACTGCCATGGACTCTAAATGTAACTCAACAGCTATACATCAATCAGAATATTTCTAAGTCCAAAACCTGCACGGACTTGAGAAATAAACGAACAGCATGCATAGACTCATGATGTGCAAATACTTGACAAATGAGTAAACAAAAACATGCATGTACTTTATTCTTGTTACTTAAGGTTTTAACAAACCCAAGATAGGCATGGACTCTAGAACGATGTGCAAATACTTGACAAGCGAGTAAATAAAAACATCCATGTACTTTATTCATGCTCGGACATAAGGTTTCAACAAACCCAAGACATGCATGGACTCTAGAACTTAAACTACACATGAGCAAATATGCTTTGAGTTAATATGCACAGAGTTAATATGCACAAAGTTAAGCGATGCATGCTTTGAGGATAGGAATGTGTACTCAACTAACACTGCATTGAGTTTTATTGCATAAGAGCTTTATTGCAGAAGAACTTCAATGCAGAATTAGAAAAGGATGTGAGATAATCAAAACAAACATATTTTGACAAGTAGTGTGTGACATCATCAAAACCGTAGGAATGCAACAAGGCATGCATCGACCGGAGAGGGTGGAGATAAATCTCCGAATGTAGCTCTGTCTACCCTGGAGTGACCTAAGTTCAGTGAGGCTACTGGGTGGCGAAAGCTCCCGGATCACTTTGATCTTGCTGGGATCCACCTCGATTACTCGGTATCGAACAACGAAATCAAGAAATTTACCGCTAGACACGTCGAAGGTGCATTTCTTAGGGTTCATCTTGAGCCCATATTGCCGGAGACGTTCGAAGACTTGATGCAGATTGCGTAGGTGGTCTTCTCGCCTTTTGGTTTTGACGACGAGGTCGTCAACATAAGATTTGATGATGCTGTGTAGTATCTCATCGAAAATTTTGGTCATGGCTCTCTGGTCGGTAGCGCTGGCATTCCTCAAACTGAAGGGCATGCACTTGTAGTTAAAAATCCCTTTGGGAGATCTGATGGCGGTGTAGCCCTTGTCTCGAAGGGACATCTGGATATGGTTATAGCCCGATGACCCATCCATGAAGGATAGGGCTTCATGTGCAGTGGTCATGTCGACCATCGTCTCTATGATCGAAACTGGGAAGTCATCCTTTGGACAGGCTTTGTTGAGGTCCCAAAAGTCGACATAGATGCGGACTTGACCATTTTTCTTTTTGACTAGGACGATGTTAGTGAGCCAGATCGGATAGATGCACGGCTCGATGAAGTCGACCTCCGCCATTTTATCAACTTCGGTCACGACCTGGAGCACCAACTCATGGCGCATGCGTCGCTGGGGTTGTTTAACTGGCGTAGCTGAGTGAGATATAGCCAGATCATGTGTAACGACCCAGAGCTCTGGGTACCGATAACCCGATAATATCGGATTACCACTACCAAGAACTGGGGACGCCACC
>JANBPO010001936.1:0-12540 GCA_024336825.1 Amorphophallus titanum | reverse complement strand
ATATCACCGGTTCTCTCAAGGTCGTTAGACCACATACAGAGAGACTAGCTCTGATACCACGTGTAGAGTGGTGATAGGCGGATCTAGAGGGGAGGGGTGCATATATCAGCCCCTTTTTGCCACTCTTTGCTGAAATAAAGATAAGATCTAGCACTGAGACTAGGTGAGCAACAGACGAATGAAAGATACTTAGCTAGACGATCAGATAGTAATAAGTAACGTTCCTACCAAGCATCTAGCGATAGTATCCAAGGAGATGCAAACCACAAGACACAAGTTTTAAGGTGGTTTGGTCTCTATCCAGAGATCTACGTCGACCCCTTACACAACACAGTGAGGCTTTACTAGTGCAAGAGCACTACCACTGATTCACAGCTTCTTACAAAGAGATAAACTCTCCCAACACCGTTGTCGAACAGCTTGAGGGTTTCAACCCAACAACCATAGACTGGTGACCAACACCGTCTGTCTTCCTATTCACAGGTAGGGTACGGTTAAAAGAGAAAGGTGGTTTTGAAGAACAACAAACTGAAATGTGAAAACCTAGATAGAGTGTATCAGGAAGCTCTATGGAAGAGGAGGCTTCTGTCTGGACAGAAGGAGGTGAAGCCTTTGTCTTCTTCATCTTCCTCCTAGGTCTTCACCAAGACAACAAGGGAAAAGGTGGCTATCATCCTCAACTAACACTCTAGTGACTGAGGATGAAAAGGAATGGTGTTTGTTGTCCCTTGTAAGCTTCTTAGCTGGAGGAAGAGGATCTTCAGTCTTACACACTCTCCAGCAGCACTGGGAAGGAGGTTTCTTCAACAGCAAGCTTGATACTTCTTCTCTCCTTGCGTATCTCCTCTCCCTCTTTCTCTTCCCATATGCACGCATATATATGAGCAGTAACCCACTGCAGCTACTTACGTTGTTCAGGTGAAGACTGGAACCAGAATGTCATGTCCACATTATTTTGATTAGGCTTCTTGTCAAAGTTGACTTTACACCTACCACCCCAGTTGGTATGTGGGTAGGTAGGGAACAAAAATTGCCACGTTTTCAGCAAAGTAGAGGGAACTCTTCTAGACATTTATCTCCTGATAAAGGAGTCCTTCCAGTGGCTCTCTTAAGTGAAACGGATCCTCTAAATCGATTTGCGGATGAAGGAGAACGGGAGCTTGGGGTTCTATATCCGTTTTGGAAGAATCTGAGTGTGTCGACACTTTTCAGGCAGGGTGTCGACACACCACATGAATAGCACGGACCCTTTTAGAGCAGTGCACAAACTAGCATCGACTTCATGGCAGTCTTGCATGAGCCTTGTCTTGCGCTGGCTTGAGTGTGCACGGACCTTAGCAGATATGCACGGACTTCATCTTGCATGGGCTTAAGTGTATACGGACCTCATGGCAGACTTGCACGGACTTCCACTAGCACGGACTTCATGTGCTATGCATGGACCGTGCTATAAATGTGCATGGACTTTGTCTTGCACTGGCTTGACTGTGGACATGCATAGACCTTGCTATAAATGTACGCAGACCTAGCTAGTAGGCTTGCACTGACTTTGCTTTGTTGTTGAGAAGGATTGCACCGACCTCATGGCTAATGTGCACCGACCTTGCGGTAGACGTGCACGGACCTTGCTAGCATGACTAAGGAAACTTGCACCGACCTTGCTAGCATGGCCATGAAAACTTGCACCGACCTTGGTTTAGCTCTAAGAGGCAATGCACGGACCTTATCAGCATTGCATCATCTGTTCGCATGCAGCTTGGGCCAAGGTGTCGAGACTTGAGCTTCGACGTGTCGGGACGTACACCGTGCAGCTTGGTTCCTTGAGCCGGGGTGTCGACGTTTTAGACACAGGAGGTCGACACCTTGTAGATCCAGAGCTCGGGTGCAGACAGCATCGATTGGGACTTCTTCTTGGGGTGACGACACGTTGTGAGTGTCTGTTCTGAAAAATGTTAAGTTAAACTTGTTAGGTATTTGTCAAGGGTTTAATGTCCCAAGGTGGAATCCACCACTCTCCAAGCCACCCTCCAACCACCAACCACCCACTCCCCTTCCCCAAGCACCCCTTCCACCATCCCAAGAGAGAATCCCTCTCCCCAACACACCTTTTCACTCCCCAACACAACCCTTCCCATCCCCAAGGCCCCATTAACCACTCTCTTTAATCCCAATTCAAACCTTGGAGAGAGGCATCCCTCTCCCTCACCCTCCTAGTCCCAAATTCACAACTCTCTCTCACCACCTGCTAGACCACCTTCCAACCCCTATTTTTCCCCTCCCTCACCTTGGTTTGCCCTCTCCCAGACCCCCTAATAGCCAGGGATCACTACCACCCACACCCACCCAATTTCCCCTCCCATATACCCCATTTCACCCCATAATCTTCAACCTGTAGTTCTCAACTCATAGGCAGTAGAAAAGGTGTGGATTGCAGAGGCTGTAACATCGTCTCCTTAAGGAACCTGGTGGAAAGTCATATATCTTTGGAAAGGTCATCCAAAGCACTATCCAAGAGAGGTGGTTTTACCTCCATCTGAGCTCCGAGCTACCTGGGAGATCTGTTCTTCTTCAACTGCGAAGGATTGGTCTGGCCAGCAACCTAAAGTGACTTCCAGAAGCCCCCACGGCCAACCCCCTAAAGATCTTGGAGCAGGACTTGGCTGAGAACTTTGTCTACGAGTCCCATTCCACCACCATGAAGCGGCACTCCATTCGGCATCTGAAGCTGTGATTTCCAATTTTTCTCCCTCCAACGCACTAATCAGTTTCATCTGGAACCAGTCTGATACCCCGACACTGTTTGGATCCTCGCCATCTTCTCCGACCTCCTCCAGCGCCCCCGCGGGTCTCCAATCGAAGAGGACTCAACACAAATCCAAAGACTCTTCCCACGCCTGAATCAGAGCTTGGGAGCGTCCGTGGTGGCCTCATCTTTCTGCTATAGAGATGAAGAAGCTATCAGAACCAGGAAATAGAGACCCTATTCACACCTCTGCCCCGACCAACTCTATCAACCAGGAATTTCCCCAAAATTCAGACATCCTCTTGGGCCAACCCAGGAGATTTTGCCACTAGTTTCGTCAGCAACGGAGATCAGGAGAGCCCGTGATGGTGCTGACAGTGACTGCCTATCAAGCTGTCCTGAGAGCGGGTAGAACCGATGAGCTCCCTCCATTCGGCTTCTAGCTTAGTTTTCCCCCACCCCGCCTTGCCGGATTACAGCCCCTCCTTGTGCGGAGGTATTTTTGGTTGTAATAGTTAATTGTCCCACCCCTTGATCAACCCCTCTGCGAGGGTGTAGTGATTGTACTAGCAGGTCGCCATCTGAAGCAACACCGGCGTGGCATGCGGGTGCATACCCACGCCTCCCCGCTCATCACCATCTCCGACTAGGATCGGCGTCTTCACACTGATCAGGTGAGCTTCTGCCCTCCCTCTCTTTGCTTGTTATCTTTCTTAATTGGTATTGCCTCTTAACTCAGTCGGTGGTGAGGGAGTGCCCGATCCAAAAGGCCAATCAATTGAGTGACCACCGCCGGTGAGTTGTGAGTGAGACACTACATCCCATGCCCTCGGCGTGCTGGCCGCCCACAGAATCTGGAATCCCAGGCCCTTAGGGGTCCGTCCCAAGCTAGCCATACCCCTGGGGTAGCAAGGTCCCACCTCGGACCCTTCCCACCATCGCCGAGTTGCCTACGGGCACTACTGTGCGCTACGCTAGTGAGCTTGCCCGAGTGAGTCTGCCGTCAAAGTTGCTTGCTTGCGATTGTAGGTCCAAGGTGCATCGATCGAGTGGCTGCCACCCCAAAGGTGGTGTCACATCAAGTGGTATCAGAGCAAGTTCTCAACTTGTCTCTACAAGTTGGTCCCAGGGCGTACATATGCATTTAGAGTCTCCCAGTACATCACTCTTGTCCACTAGCATGGCCGCCTCATACCGACCTTACCCATCGGCCCTCTCCATGAGTCCAAACCCCCAAGGCACACAACCCCAGGACTTCCCAAGGTTGGTCCCCAGTGTGGACTCTCTACATCGGGCCCCTGGCCTCTCAGCTCTGCCATGGGGTCTTTCCCCCTACCATCCAGCAATGCCAACCCCCAGCACAAGTCTTCCTCTTTGGGACGCGACAACCTTAGTGCCCGCTGTGGGTCCTCTGCCCCACACTCCAACCATGTCAGCATTCAACATAGGTTCACAACCTCTAGTTGTTAGCACCCCAGTACCTTCTGCAACATTAGTTCTCGATGCAAGAGCGTCACCTCAAGCATCGGCAACACTCTTATCTGCTCGGGCATGAGCTTACACCCGAGTCACCTAGCCATCAGTTCCCGATACGGGCCTTATGCCCTGGAGGCCGATCCTAGTACTTTCGGCTGACGGCCTCGTGCTGCCAGCAACAACAGATCGGGTCTTCTCAGTCTACCATCTTAGAGTAGGATCTTCCTCAGCTCCCTAGAAGAAGCATTGCCATGACCGTAAAGACAAGCGACCCGCCGTTGCAGCCAGCAATTTCGGCAAGACCATTCTTATCTGCGACTTGAGGATTTGTCTCAACGGGGGCGAGCCAATCATACCTCGGAAGCCGACCGTGCCAATGGTCCCTACTACCAACCGCTTCAGCCTCTTGCGTTGAACGCGAGAGGATAAAGCAGAGATCAAAGAAGCAGGGGCCTCGGCAACAGTCCAGGGGCACCCGCACCAGCCCGATATCCGGGCTTCCAAGCCTTATCGAAGGAACAACGACAAGGGAGATCAACAACTTAGCATGAGAAGAATTTGGGTTACCTCGGAAGAGGCTCAAGCTGTTCGGAGGGCACGTACCAAAAACCCCCTTCGAGCACTCAGACGTGGCATCAGGCAAGACATGACCGAGTCTACATCGGTGCAGTCCGGTGACACCCAGTCACCTAGTGTTTCCTACCTAAATATGCGAAAATAAAGATGGGCTTGTTCCAGGCCCCGCCAGCACCCAGCCCCGAGCTCTCTTCGGGTCAACATCATAGTAGAGGCTCCGCTGCAATGAACCTCGGTCTTTGACAAACTAGGGGCACCAGTCCGCTCTGAGGAGCATTTCCAGAGGAAGCAGACGATCCAGTTCATCAATGATGCGATTAGGGTGTTTGCGTGTTACGCTACCGAACATCAACTCGAGACTCAGTCTGATGACCTGAACCAACCTCTGGCCCAACTCAGGAGGCCTCGTCACTAGACTCAGCCTCCGGCCCCAGTAGGCCATGTTGGCACTTTCGTCGGGCCTCAGGCATCAGAACGAGCAGAAGAAGTTCCAGCAGAGGACCGTGCTACTCCTGTCAATGCGAAACTGGTCAACAATGATCCTCCAGTGAATGAGGTTCAAGAGGTGACCGTCGAGACTCTCATGAAGGAGAACTAGCATTTTAAGGCCCTCCTGCAAGATCTTCTTTAGGAACGAGACCTTCAGCCTCAACCACTTGCTAGGCCTCCAGCCGAAGTGCCGGCCCTGCTAGTTGGGCACAACTGTGCCAATACCTCAGCGACAGTTGCCCGAACCTTGACAGCAATCGGGTTCGGCATCCCCCCAGCCGAAGCTCATCCACGAGCCTCCAATACGCCAGTTCCAGAGAATCTCATAGCGCAACGCCAGATGATCGAGCTGATAGTCGAGACAAAGCTCGCTCAGTATGGGGTGGGGGTCGCAACTATAGATCTCTACAGTGTCCCCTACCCACTGCATCACCAGTTGAAGAAGATCCCTCTGGAGTACGGCAAGCCCCCAAAGCTACAGAAGTTCTACGAGCAAGGGTCTCCACATGAGCACTTGGCCTACTACATCTCGGCCATGGGCGAGCTAGCGTTGGACGAGTCTTATCTCCTCTGCTACTTTTTCACTTCACTTACGAGAATGACTATCCAATGGTATTCCCACCTGAAGCCTAACTCAGTCATCAACTGGGCAGATCTCCAGAAGAAATTCCTTGACCGTTTTCAGACGGCCGAGTGAAAGATCTCTCTGACCGAGCTCTGTTCTCTCCGGCAGAAGAAGGGTGAGGGCGCCCTCGACCTCATTAAGAAATGGTGAGACCTCAACATGAGGTGTATCAACCCGCCAGTCCAAGAGGACGCCATTACCATATGCCGTCGAGACTTGGCAGCCGAGGTCAGCAAAAAGCTCCTTGGCACCAACATCAAAGGCTTCGACCAGCTCAACTCGGCAGTCACCGAAATAGAGATGCTCTTCGCCAACAACCCAAGCTATACTTCAGCAAAGGGTAAACAAACGCGAGAACGCCAGCCCAGTAAGGTGGTGAACATCAAGTTCACCCCCGCCGCTAAAGCCAGTAAGGAGGCCAAGCCAAGCAGTTCTGACAAGAAGCCAGCAGACAAGCTGGCTACTCCTTCCTTCTCAAAGCATATGAAGGCACCCTTCTCCTTCAAAAAGGAACACACAAGGATGCTCTTCGACCTCTACATGGCATAGAAGATTATCGAGCTGCTAGAAGTTCGCAAGCTGGATGAGGCTCAGAAAATCGATGATCCTAGTTGTTGTCCGTATCATCACATGCTAGGCCACCCACTTGAAGATTACTATGTTTTCAAGACTCAGGCGCAGAAGTTGATCCGAGACACCCTCATCAAAATGAAGAGTGGTCTCGTTGATCCTCCGTAGCCACATACGTGGTCCAGGCCAGCCAAGACAGCACATGTGGTTTACTATTCGGCTAACGTGATTCACATGATGGCTGCATTCTCCCTCTCTGACAACGAAGCAGAGGAGCCCAGCACCAGCCAAGGCGAACATTCACTCTGGTATCTGGGGTGGAGACCCTGGCATGACCACATACCCTTCTCCTTTCCCAAAGAAAGGACTCGACGACTTTTCGATGTGTTGGAAATCTGGTTTTGATAATGATAACTTATAAATCATGTTAAGATTGAATTAAATAATCACCTTAATCAATTTTAGTCTATCTCTTTGAATAACAAAACAAGCTGCTAAATGTTTGCTCTTGAGTTCCTCAAGTCATTGCAATTCTCAAATGCATGCTCGTTCATGGCTCAAGTCGATACAATTCCATGTTTGTTCCATATTGAGTCTATGCATATGTTACATCTCGAGGGAACATAGTCCATGCATACATACATCAAGTCGTTGCGTATGTCTTCCATGCATATATCAAGTCAGTGCAACCTTAGTTGCTGCACATGACCAAGTCGTTGCATTTGTCTTCCATGCACTAGTTAAGTTGATGCAACTGTCTTTGCTGCACGCGACCAAGTCCGTGCATGCTTAGTTTAAGGCACACGAAGTCGATGCAATTGTTATCGTTGCACTCCATCAAGTCAGTGCAATAACTGCTGTCGAACGTGATCAAGTCGGTGTAATTTTTACAGCGTGCACATAAAGTTTGTGCAAACTTCGTTGGCCAGTTTGTGCATTAGAAGTCTGTGAGTTTTATGTCTATGCAAGAGAAGGTACATTGCACATTAAGTCATTGCTAGTCTAGTCTGGGGCACAAATGAGTCAGTGCAATACTCGTGCTTTACATACACCTACTCTGTGCACTTCTAAGCTCTGCATTCATATCAAGTCTGTGCACATGTTTGCTGCATGAACATTGAGTCTGTGCATATGTAATTGAATGCTGTGATTGAGTCTGTGCACTTTATCCCTGACAATATATCAAGTCTGTGCATATGTCTAATGTGTGAAACTTGAGTCCGTGCATACATGATTTCATGCTAAATTAAGTCTGTGCACCTCTTGTTTAAAGCTCTATCAACTCTGTACATCTCCCTATCTTTTGTCTAACTGTCTTAAGCTAACCTTGAAGTCTGACACTTGACAGGATGCTTGTTCGTAGAAGTTAAGAATGGCACGTGATCCAAGATTGAAAGATGTGCCAGGATCATGACATGTGGAAAGCAGTCGAGCTGGGATGCTACCACATGGTCTAGGAATGTCAGATTTGGATAAGGCAATTGGGTGGGAAACGTGATGAGCACACGCCCTACCTCTCTGCTACTGCATATAAATAAGAAGATTCTCTTTCAAGGGAAGACTGATCGTGAAAAAGGGTTTGAGCGAGAACTCGTGGGAAGAGGATAGAAGCAGAGAGAAAAGAAGAAAGAGCACGATCTAGACTGAGAGAGAGCAGAGTAGATTGAAGAGGAAGCTTTGAGAGAAGTTCTTGAGAGAGATTCTATTATCAATCTCCTGGTTCAGAACCGGAGCTGATTTGCTCATTGTTAAGCTACATTCCCATTTGGGTTTTGATTCTTCGTCTTGTTTCTTTTGTTTCCTTCGAAACTCTTGTTCCTTCAAGCTGTGAGTCAGCGGTTGTAGAGGTAGATTCCTTTGGACAGGCGAAGTGGTAATCCTCGGCGGTTGCAGAGGAGGATTCCTCTAGACAGCAAGCTGTGAAGCTCAGCGGGTTGTAGAGATTCATCCCCGAAGCTGTGGATCAGCAGTCAAGCTGTATGACAGTAGTGAAGCCACACTCAGTTGAGTGTAGGGTGGATGTAGGTCTGAAGGACCGAACCACCTAAAATTCTTTGTGTTCTGTGTGGTTTGAATTTTAGAAGAGGGTGGCTGCGATGGTGAAGGAGGGGGGGCGAGCAGGAGAGGGAGAGGTTGGCTGTGGGGAGAAGGGAGGTCGATTGCCTATGTGAAGAGGAGAGGGAGGGAGGGTGGTGCGTAGGTGACGACAGGGGAGAGAAGCGGCTGGCTCATGGTTAGTGCTGGGGTTATGTGTGGCGTGGAGAGGTGGCCGGAGGGGGCATGGGTTAAAGAGAGAGGAGAGTAGGTGCTGTCGCGGCTGTCGGAGGTTGACGGCAGCGGTGAGGAGTGGCTATGGTGGCTGGGCATGGGGTGCCGAGGTGGCTATGGTTGGGTGTTAGTAGGGAGAGGACGCTACGACTGGGCTAGCAGGGAGAGGAGGTGGTGGGGGACGTGGGCGACAACAGGGTGCACCAGAGGTGGCTGGCGCGGGGGCGTGCACAGGGGAAGTGACCGGAGGTCGGCCGTGACGGTGGGGCTTACGGAGGGCACACCGACGGTGTTGGCAGTGGAGGCGTAATGGCGGGGTGCAGGCAAAGGCCGAAGGGACGACGTCGGCGTCGTGAGAGAGAATGAGCAGGGTGGTCGTAGTCGGGGTCTGGCATGGCTCGTGGGTGTGGTTGGCCGGAAGAGACGACGATGACAATGGGAGTGGCAGCGGGGGCATGCAGTCGGTTGGCAGGGGGAGGAAAGGAGAGAGCGGCTGTGGGCTCGGGGTTGCTGGCAGAGGGTTACCGGCATCGTGGGGAGAGGCTCAAAGGTGGCGTTCGGTAGTGGCAGCGGTGACACGGGGTGACGTTGGGAGTTCGGTGGAGGTGGCACGGGGGATGTGTGCAGAGGGCGGTTTGCGATCGCGGGTGTGAGCGGGGGAGAAGGAAACGTGGCCCGACACAGGGAGGCTATACAGGTGGGGTTGAGAGGCTGGGGTTGGCGTGGTGGTCGGCGTCGGTGGGTGTGGATGGGTTAGTTGCGCAGGGAGGGAGTTGGCGTAAGGCAGCTGTTGCGGAGGTCCTAGGAGGTGGATGCGCAGGGCGAGGAGAGTGGTTGTTAGCAGGCGGCATTCGCGGCGAGATGGCAGACGATGACAGCGACGAGGTGGCACGGCGAGCGCTGCAGACTCGGCGTGGTGGCCGCTCGCGGGCAAGGCGTGGGGACCAGAGGTGGCTTCGATGCAAGAGAGGTGCAGGGTCACCGTGGCAAGGCTCTGGCAGTGGGGAGCGGAGGTCTGGGAGGTGGGTTGATGGGGGTCACAGCAGTGGTGAGGAAGGAGTGGAAGTGGTCGCGTGCCTGGAGAGGTTGCTACCGTGGCTGGGTTGGGGAGAAGGTGAGAGTGAGAGAGATATGGGGAGAGAGAGGCTCCGGGAGGTGGGAGAGGGAGTGAGAGAGAGGCTGCGAGGTGGCAACGGTGGTGACCGGCGGGTGACTCACGGTGTTAGTGAGAGGGAGAGGCCGGTTGCAGGTGGAGATGGAGTTGCTGCAGTGGAGCGGTAGGCTTCGCGGTGTCGTGCGCCCGGTGCGGTAGCGGTGTGAAGGTGCTGGGGTAGTGAGGTGGAGGACGCTGCGGTGTGGGGGTGGCAGTGGCGGAGAGCGCTGTCGTGGGATGGTTGCCGTGGGCGGCCGGAGAGATGGCGGCGGCGTCGGGTTAGCAGCAGGTTGCCACGGAGGGAGGTGGAGTCCAGGGGAGCACTCGCGGCGGCGGTGGAGATGGCTGGGAGGTTGGTGGTGTTGTGGGCCCCGGCATCCGTGGTGGTCGCAGAGGTGGAGAGGGGCGTGCAGGTGAGAGGGAGAGGTCTGTGGTAGGCGAGGGGAGGCTGTGAGGAGGTTACATGGTGGCTGGGTATTTCACCGTCGGGCTGTGAGGAGGTGGAGTGTGCAGGGAGGTGGTGTGGGCACAGGAAGAGCAAGGAGGTTGCCGCTGCCAGAGGGAGGGGGTGGAGTGAGGTTAAAGAGAGAGGGAGTGTGGAGGGAGAGGGTGGTGGGTAGTGTGTCAACGTGATGAGAGAGATGTGTGAGCATCAGGGCGATTGCCCCTAGAATCCCGGTGCTAACAATATGTGGACATTCTTGAGCAAGTGACTCCTTAGAAGGACAAACATTAGAAAACAACAGAGTTTTGTCTCTTGGCACAAGCAACATGAGATTCGACATCTCCACTCGACAATCAGAAACGAAACATAGCTCCCTTGATAGAAGAGAGGGATGAAGCTGAGGGAGATCAATGCATGGCATTGGCGTGGCCAACATGCTAATAAGTTGAGGAAATTTGCATAGAATGTGCCGAATGCCCTTGGAGAATACAACAGATATGGCGAATTGCTCCTTAAATATAGAACGCATCAATCTTCTGACAACCATATGAGTTAGCACAATACGGGTAGAGAATCCCTTTCGGCCAGTGAACTGAACAGCAACGGAGCGAGAAGTAATAACAGTATCAATGATCAACCCACCGATGAGCAATGAGATTGCCATCGGCCTTGCTCGAGAAGAAACTGACACTAGTGTAAGGGAACTCTTCTTGACAACCATCTTCGAAAGCATATGAACATCAGTCCTAAAGTAGCCAGAGACCAGGACCCGAATCAGCATGCGGTGGATGAAATCTTGAATCTTGAATGGAACAATCGGTACTGAACCACGCTGACTCGGCTCATTGTCTCCCGGGAGACCAGACCCGAGGGGCACCATAGAGAGCACACACCCGCTCCGTGGGGTGGAAGTGGATGGAGAAGGGGAGGTAATAGGTTTGGATGGCATGGAGGCTTCAACGGGAATGAGGGTGTCGAGTGGTGGCAAAAATGATGCGGCAATGATAGGCTCGGGTGGAGGTAAAGGCAAAGGTGGAGGCACAAGAGGCGGTAAAGGTGTAGGAGGAGGTGTAGGTATAGGTATAGCCTGCTCAGACTCGGGCAATAATGGCCAAGGGATGGCAGAGGTGATAGAATAATGGTCTTTAGGAGAGAAGGCGGTGAAGGCGGTGGTGATGGTTTAAGCAATGGGGGTGGTGAATATGGTGATGCGGGTGATAGGGATAGTGGAGGTGGCGATGGAGAGGGTGGAAATGGAGGTCGTGGTGCCAACCGTCGATGTACTGATATGACACGCCGAGCGACGTTGGGAGTGGAAGTGGTGGTGGCAATGGAGGAAGCAGAGGCAGTGGAGGCACTAGCCTGAGCAAGAGTTTGGGTTAGTGGAGGTGACAGAGATGGTATAGGAGGTGGCAAAGATGGGGTAGATAATGGAGCAGGCAACGGAGCGGGTGCATCGCAAGATGAGGGATTACAGGGGTGCCCCTGGCCTTGTAGGGATGGAGACGGCTGCTTGAGCAGTGCCTGTTGTAGCTGCTGCTACTTACTGCAGATATGTCGAACGACTTCATGAATGGCGGCCCAATTGATCCTTTTCTGATCTTCTAAGATATAAATATAATTTTCGAACTCGGGACAATCCTCAACCAAATGCCCCTGCTGGTGGTGATAATCACAGAACTAAAGCATATTCCCAGCCGCGGGTCGGCAGGGCACAACCGGAGGGAGCTGCAATGCATGAGTGGCCATCAAAGCCCTAAAAATATTTGTAAAAGACTCTAGCAATGGCGGAGAAGGAGCCTGCTTCGGGCAAGGTGGATGCCAAGAGGTATGAGATGAAGTGGAAGGTTGTGGAGATGGTTGTGGGGGCTGCGTAGGAAATAATGCTTGGCCAACGGCGGAGGGATTTAGTGAAGGAATAAGTGGAGCAGTATGTGGGGATATATAGACGGCATCCACCTGCTCGGGATGTGGTGTTTCCTTGACTAAGGGTGGCGGCGGATGTGGGTATGAGGAGACGGGAGGCTGACTCATGGAGGGATATGCGAGTGTGTATGGGTATGTAGAAGTGGGAGGTTGACTCGTGGAAGGATATGTGGCGGAAGGCTGACTCATGGAGGGCTGACACGGGGTAGCGTAGGGGTGGTTTGTGGAGGGCGAGGTGTAGGTGGATGGGGATGGTGGAGACTCGGGGT
>JANBPO010001933.1:0-43128 GCA_024336825.1 Amorphophallus titanum | reverse complement strand
TATCACTCTGATATATTTCTTTTAATTACTTCCGCACTTTAATTTAATTTCCTATTCAAATAAATTTTAGTATGCACATTGTAATTCCAATTATTTATACGCCTCCTTAACAATCCTCACTAACCCTTCATGGGCCTCATCAGCCTCTTGGGTGGTGTCCCTAGTTCATGGTGGCGATAATTTGATACTTGTATCGGGTTATCGGTACCCTGAGCTCCGGGTCGTTACAGCTGGTATCAGAGCGGCGTTGGGGAAACATGTAAAGAATTGAAATTACATGTGCTTGTCCAGAACAAGTTCAGTCGTGTCGTATGTTGCTGGCTTAGGATGTTTTCTGTGATTATTAATGTATCTTCCATTGTCGTATGTTTTAGATGCCGCCCCGTAAAAGAAGAGCTCATGTTCTCCTGGAAGAGAGTGGCAACGTTCTGCCTCCTGTCGTGCCTACTCCTCCGATTGTGCCAGTCCCTGCTCCTGCTGTGTTAGCTCCATATGATGACTTACCCGGTGGCCGTGGTAGAGCACTTAAGGAATTTCTACTGTTCCACCCGCTGACTTATGAAGGTCAGTCAGATCCGGATGCTGCCAAGATTTGGATTGAGGTGACTGAGCGTGTATTTCGATCGATAGAATGCGCGGAGGACAAGAAGGTTATGCTCGCTACTTTTTAGCTTCAGGGTGCAGCATTGATGTGGTGGAGTTCGGAATGGAAAGTTGCCTTCCGTTCCCGATCACTTCGTCAGATCACCTGGACAGAGTTCGTGACTACCTTCGAGTGTACCTACAGTCCGGCTTGTCTTCGCATGCATAAGATGCACCAATTTCTAGATCTGGTACAGGGTGAGATGACTATGTTACAGCATCAGAACAAGTTCATCGAGTTGGGTCGGTATGCGCCGCATATTATTGCTGATGAAGCCTTGAAGACCGAGCAGTTTCTCCGAGGTTTGCGAGCCGAGTTGAGAGTGCCACTTCTTGCTACCCGTGTCACTGTCATGGATGATGCATATCAGGCAGCGGTCGCGGTTGAGCTTGATTTGGCGAGGTCTGCAGGGTTTTCTCAGTCCAGTGTTGCTCAGCCGGTTGTGCCATTCCAGCAGTCCTATCAGCCGTCAGCACCTGGCGTTCCGTCTGTCGTGGCTACTTCTGGTGGTCCTTTGAGGCAGATGTTTCAAAAGTCTAAGAACCGTTTCAACCGTCAAGCATCTTCGAGTTTTGTGCCGTAGTAATCGGTGTCTTCTGATTCAGTACAGCAATCTGTTCCTCCATATCAGCAACGCCGAGCGTTTCAAGTGAGTCAACTGAGACCATGTCCGAGGTGTGGTGGCAGCCATCCCGGTGTACCTTGTTCCCTACCAGTGGTTTGCTATCGCTGTGATCAGTCGGGTCACGTTGTTCGAGATTGCCCGATGAAGTCAGTTTCGACGCAGTTCTTGTAGGTCACCCAGCCGCAGCAGTCACAATTTTGCCTTCCTGCACCACCTCAGCCTCAGTCGTCATTTTTGCAAGTTCTTGCTTCTTCCCAGCAATCTTCTGCAGCCTCTAGCCAGAAGCCGAGGAGCTGGAACATGCATATCACTCGTGCAGAAGTAATTGCGTCAAATCTCATACAAGGTACAGTCTTGATTTTTGGTCAACCTGCTCGTGTGCTATTCGATTCAGGTGCCACTCATTCATTTGTTTCTGAGGGTTTTCTTGCTTGTCTCGAGGAGCCGGTGACCGAGTCGCCTTGTGAATTGCTCGTTGAGTTGCCCTTTGGAGATTTCATGTCCACTCCATTTTGCCTGGAAGATTCTCCCGTTATCGTCAGTGATCGGCAGTTGCCAGCGAAGTTGTATGCGCTGTAGTTAGCCGAGTACGATGCGATCCTAGGCATGGATTGGTTAGAGCGATATCGTGCCGTGGTTGACTGTGGATCCAAGAAAGTCTACTTTCAGCCACGCGGGAAATCAGCTTTCTATTTTCAAGGTACCTGATCCTGTTGTTCTCGGGAGAAGGTTGACGGGTATGATCGGTATGAGGTGGCCATGTTAGTGGACAAGAGTGATGCACCGGGTGACTCTAAATGTATTTGTGCCCTAGGACCAACTTGATAGAGACAAGTTGTGAACTTGCTCTGATACCACTTGATGTGACACCACCTTGGGGGTGATAGCCACAAGGCCGACGACCCCTCGGACCTAGCAAGCAAGCAATGAACGGATCGGTGACTTCACTCATGCTGACTCACCCGCTAAGTGCACTCTCGTATTCGTAGGCAATCCGGTGATGGTAGTGAGGGTCTGGGATAGAACCTCGCTGCTCCGGAGGTTGGCTAGCCTAGGATTGAACCCCCTAAGGGTCAGGGATGCCCAAATCATGGGCGACCAACGCGCCAAGGGTGTGGGTTAAGTGGTAGCTCTCACCTCACTCCGCCGTGACCACTCAATTGGTGGGAAATTTAGATCGGGCGCTCGCTCACCATCCGATGGAGCTAAAAGGTAATACTAAATAAGCAATAGTAAACCAGTAAGGGATGTGACCCAGAGCTCACCTGATCGGTGTGAATACACCGATCCCAGTCGGAGATGAGGCGAGCGGGGAAGCATAGGAACGCGCCCACACGCCGCGCCGATGTAGCTCTAACCTAAAAATCAAAAAAGTACAACACTACACCTCTCACAGGAGGGGGATCTCGGGGTGGGGATTAATTGAAATTACACCCAAAACTACCTCCACACGGGGAGGGGCTGTAAGCCGGCCAAGCGGAGTGGGGAACGGAGGGGGGGTTGGAAGCTGACCGATCTCACTCGGGCAAGCTGGCCTGCTACCCTTGCTGTCTGCCACTAGCGACTTGTTAGGCACAGAGCTCCTGGATGGAATGTCTGCTGGGGATGGGACTAGAGGCGTTGGAAAGCTTGACATTTTAGCTTGCTCCTGGAACAAACCTCGTCTCGTTCTGATCTTGGATGCACCGGGTACGGTAGATTCCGTAGAACTACGCCGGGCTTCTCTGCTGCAGGCTAGAGAGGGCGTGGACGAGGCCGTACTCCTAGATGGAGTATCAGATAGAGGCGGCACCAAGTCCCACAGAAAGAGGACTCGGTCTAGTGTTCTTAAACCAAAATTCTCTTCCTGAATCCCCCGATCACGCCAGTGGTGGCTCCTGGATATTGACTGGGTTGAGCTGGTTGCAGGGATAGAATTCTGGACTCAAGTCTCCGATGGCGTAGCTGTCCGATCTGAGGTTGGAACACAGCGGGGCCAGAGTCTTCACGAAGAGGGCCATCCCAGGGACCTTTCAGAGCTGGAATGGTCCCATTCTGAGGTGTGAGATGCCGGTACCGCTGATTCTTGTGAAGTCGCACTGTGCACGACGCTGGCTGGATAGGGGAGGCTTGTCGGGGGCGTATCTCCCAGGGGAAAGATAAAGAAAGAGGTGAGACTAAGCTTGGCTGAAATCTGATTGACCTTTGATGAACTCCACCGGAGGGCTCGGGCTAAAGATGGCAGACGAGACCGTGGTACTCCCTGTGGTGGGCTGCTTGTTCTGGTCGCTGGTGACTTGCACTGCAGGACAGGCATGGGTTGTCGACGCCGGTGCTCTAGCCGGGGAACTCCAAATGGGATGGTACCACCTTTGGATGAAAGATGGACAACCCTATTAAGGAATCTCCAAGGGGCTTGATCAGAAGATGGGAGATGAGGCTGGAGCAGCTTCTGGAATGTGCACAGGTCGCTGGCTGGACCTATCTTGCGCAGTTGAGGGAGAACGGTTGTTCCGGACAGCCCCGATGTCGGATGGATGCGAGACCACCTCGCCTGCGAAGCTGACTCGACGTTATTTCCAGCAATGCATGATATGCCACATGAAGATACACAATGCATCTGGGAAAGACTCTGCAACTCGGAGCATTGCTGCTGGCTGTGAACTGGTGCAGGGCAGGGTGATAGGATGTGAGGGTAGGAGTGAGGGGAAGGGGCTGGATGACACTAGGATGAATATCAGGAAAAGATTATTTCAATAATAACCATTTGCAGCATAAAGCATGAAGAATAGGCCCGTCATTAGACGGTTTATACAAAGACCGCTTCAAATATCACACGGTCCAAGGTTGACCGTTCACACAAAACATCCGTTAGATAAACACGGTCATGTATTGGCCGTTCTACATTGTACGGTCTAAGATGAGACCGTTTCATTAGTAACCTTTGGGCTTCCACACGGCCTATGATGAACCGTTCAAAAAGTGGAGCGATCTATCGTTAGACCGTCCTATTCCTGCGTGTTATAAAAAGACAACTGTTCCTCTTCCTCCTCCCCCACTACAACCGATGGAGGAAGAGGAGCCCAACCGGGCGCCCACACCACAAAGGAGAATGCCCTAAGGCTTCCCCCCCATTTCACCCAATCTTCCTCTCATTCTTATGTCTTTAAAGTGCCACGCTCGACGAGGAGGACGTTCGATGGTCGAGGAGAGGACACCGTCGCCACAATCGGAGGAGGAACTTACCGTGGAGGAGCGGACACCGGCGGAGGAAATGATGGTGGAGGAAGGATCCGTAGCGCCCATGACCGCTGGAGGGCGAGCTGGAGACGCCGAGATCGTGGAGGAGGTGGCGCCGGCCGTGGAGGCAATGGCGAAGTCCACCCGGGACCCGGAGGTAGGTGACCTAGCCCTAAATCTCTATTTTCTGTTGAGGCATGCTAGTTCTAGGGGGATGGGGAAGGCTTCACAGTCCTCAGGGACCAAACGGTGGCCATGGGGTCACCCACGATGGTGGGGTACGCCGTTGGGAAGACAAGATGGAAACAGTTCCATAGTGACCATTCCATTAAACCAAGCGGTTTCCAAGAAAACCGTTCCATTGAACGCGGCCTAGGGGTGGCCGCTTAAAACCTGCAAACTGACTTAACGACACGGTTCACGTAGAACCGTTCCCACTCAGGACGGCCTAAAGCATGGCCGCTCAGAATAACAAATGAAGGGTTTGGAATGGTTTACTTGAGACCGTGCTCCAGAGGACGGCCCCCCCATGGGCCGTTCAGAATATGTTGGGTCAGTTGTGGAATGGTTGAAAGGAGGACCGTGTCACGTAGGACGGCCTACGGACAGACCATGTATTATGTCTACGGGGAGTGAGATGGAGGGGAAGATGATCCCCCTGAGACGGAGGGGACTCCCTGAGCAGACGGTCTCCTTCAGACCATTCAACGGGGAGTGAGACAGAGAGTAAGACGATGAGGGAAGGAACAGACGGTCTTTCTTAAGATCATCCCGTGGGTAGTGACACGGAGAGAAAGACGGTGAGGGGAGTAACATGGTCTTCCTTCAGACCGTCCCATGGGCAGTGAGACGGAGGGAAAGATGGTGAGGGGAGGAGCAGACAGTCTCCTTTCAGACCGTCCCATGGGTAGTGAGATGGAGAGAAAGATAGTGAGGGGAGGAGCAGACGGTCTTCTTTCAGACCGTCCCATGAGTAGTGAGACGGAGAAAAAGACGATGAGGGAAGGAGCAAACGGTCTTACTTCAGACCGTGCAATGGGGAGCGAGACGAAGAGGAAGACGATGAGGGAAGGAGCAAACGGTCTTCCTTCAGACCGTGCAATGGGGAGTGAGACGGAGAGGAAGACGGTGAAGGGAGGAGCAGACGGTCTTTCTTCAGACCGTGCAATGGGGAGTGAGACGGAGAGGAAGACGATGAGGGGAGGAGCAGACTGTCTTCTTTCAGACCATCCCACGGGTAGTGAGATGGAGGCAAACAGTCCTCCTTAGTCCGTTCAATGTTGAGGGCGGTCCAACTGTGACCGCTGAATGACAGGGCGGTTCATGATGAGCCGTGTAGATGACAGAGTGTGAGATTTTTAGTTCTTTCTGCTTACTGAGATCTGAAATGAATGCAGGGGAAGCGGCGGACCAGGATCTCGTGGCTGCAGGTCCGGGCAGTGTATTTGGCACTACCGGACTTCCAGCGCGAGAGGTTGGCGGCAGTTCGTGGCCCGGGCCACTTGTTGCCCGGGCGCGCGAAGCGCGCAGGAAGCGATTAGTTGCGGCTACGGTCCGCCAAACACGATCGGCGCGCGCGCCATCGTGAAGGTGTGCGGTTTCGGATCGCCCGGGTGCAGCACCGTGATGGCGACGCTCGAGCCGGTCGGCCCGCGGATCAGGCCGACGACCTCGTCGAGTTTCATCCCGGCCACGTCACGATAATTGACCCAGACAATCGTGTCCTGCGCCCTCAGTCCGGCGCCCGCCGCCGGGCCATGCGCGATCACCTGGCTGATGACCGGCGCGCCATCGCGGGTGATCAGCACCGCGCCGATGCCCGCCTGTCCCAGCGCCGCCTGCGGACGTGCGATGATTTGAAGTTGCGCCCGGGCCGGAGTGCCCGCCGCCAGCAGCAGAAGTCCGAACAAAAGCACGCGCAGCATGACCCGTTCTAGCAAGAGTCCCCACGAATGAAAACCATGGGCGACAAAGATTGCTCACCCGCAATCCGCTTGACGCCCCAGCCACGGGGGCGTAAGCACCCTAGCCTGTTCTTTGATAGCGTCCCCGCCTCGGCGCGGGACATTGGCAGAAAAGTGCCCCGGGTCACTCCGGGGAGAATAGGGAAACAGGTGAAAATCCTGTGCGGTAGCGCCGCTGTAACGGGTGACGAAAGCCTCATGAGTGCCACTGCGCGAAAGCGCGGCAAGGCGAGGCGAGTAGGGCGACCCCGAAGTCAGAAGACCTGCTTTTCTGCGCTCATCAAGTCCCGGACCGTGTGGTCCGGGCGGCTGTCCCGCCATGGACAGGATGGGAGTGGAGTCCTTCCGGCCCGGAATTTCCAGGCCCGGCCTGCCTTCGTCTCCTTCACTTGCGGGGAACGAAGGCTTTTTCATGCCCGCGTTTCCTGCCTCGAGAAACAGCGGCCCTGGCCGGCCGCATTGCCAGAAAGCAGGTCACCATGAAGCAGCATTCTCTCCGCCGACTCCACCGGCGCGTCCTCGTTCTTTTCTCCCTCACGTCGCTCACGCTCTGCGCCGCGCAACCGGCTTCCAGCCCGGCGACGACGACGTCCGCGGCCAACACGCAGCCCGTCTCGCCGGTCATTCCCAGCGGCGTCACCGGCGCGCAGTCGTCCCCCTCGGAAGTCACGCCGGTCAAGCCTCCGGGCGAGACCACCACCAAGACGCCCGCGCCCTCCGGCGCAAAATCGGTCACAGCCAAGTCCACCGCAAAGTCTTCCGGCAACGCGACGGCCAAGACCCCGGCCACCGGGAAAACCGCAGCCACCGAATCCGACGTGCGCGAACTCGCGCCCATCTACGTCACCGCACCCACGCGCGACACCCAGCCTCTCGAGACCACCGCGACCACCAGCACGGTCATCAGCCACGACGACCTCGAGAATAACAAGTACGCGCTCGTGCCCGACGCGCTGCAATCCGTCCCCGGCCTCGCCGTCGTCACCAGCGGCATGCCCGGCGCGCAGACCTCTGTCTTCATCCACGGCCTCGAGGCGCGCCAGACTCTCGTCACCGTCGATGGCCGCCGCCAGTCAGGTGGTTTCTCCGGCGCGGACGACAACCTTGCCAATCTCACCCTCGATAACGTCGACCAGATCGAAGTCGTGAAGACGCCCGTCACCACCGCGCAGGGTGGCGGCGCAATGGGCGGCGTCGTCAACCTCGTCTCGCTCTCCGGAAAGGGCGTGGCGCCGCAGGGCGATGCCTGGTTCGAGGGCGGCTCCTTCGACACCTTCCGCGAAGGCGCCGAGTCGCGCGGCCAAATCGGCAACTTTGACTTTGCCGTCGCCGGCTCGCGGCAGGATTCGGTCTATCCCTCGGACAGTTCCGGCTACGCGCCGTTCTTCACCACGGGCGACCCCAACCAGGCCGACCAGTACCGCAACTCCAGCTTCCGCGGCAACATGGGCTACCAGGTCAGCGAGGACATTTACGTCGACTTCCACGCCGCCTACAGCAACGCCTACACCAGCTCGCCCAACCAGTGGACGACGCCCGACCCCACCGCCAGCCTCGACATCGAGGACTGGAACCTCTCGCCCGAGATCGTCTGGAAGGTCAACGATTTCTACACCACCAAGCTCTACTACATCCGCGACCAGCAACGTGTGGCCACCAACGATCCGTTCGAAGCTCAGCAGTTGATCAGCTTCGGTCTTTCGCCCCAGGGCTTCCAGGACCGCGAGCAGTTGAACACCGACTCGGTCGACTGGCAGAACGATTTTCAGCTCGCGCGCAATTGGTCCATCACCGCCGGCGTCCAGGGTGACAATCGCAACTTCTATGTCGACGATAACAACCTCGGCGGCCGCATCCTCACCGGCAACCAGAACAACATGGGCGGCTACATCTCCAGCCAGTGGCAGCCGATCGACGGCCTGAACGTGCTGACCTCCGGCCGCTACGATTCGTACTCCGCGTCCAAGGGCGCGTTCTCGTGGCGCCAGGGCGTAACTTATCTCGTCGCGCCGACGCAGACGCAACTGCACGCCTCCGTGGCCGAGGCCTACACGCCACCGAGCATCCAGGACCTCTATCTCTCCAGCGCGCTGGGGCCCATCATCGCCAACCCCAATCTCGTCCCCGAGACCGATCTCGGCTGGGAAGCCGGCGTGGCGCAGCCGTTCTGGGACAATCGCATCACCGCCAGCGCGACCTACTTTCACAACGACGTGCACCATGACATCGAGGACGTTTCCACGCCGTTGCCCGGCGAGCCCTTCGCCGAGACGACTGAGAACGTCAACCACGTGGTCACCGAGGGCGTGGAGACCAGCCTCACGGTCCAGCCTCTCTCGAACCTGACGTTGAACGGCTCGTACACCTACCTCACGGCAGTCAACGACGACACGCACATCTTCCTCCTGCGCCGCCCGCGCCACACCTTCAACTTCACCGGCACATGGAATCCGATCAAGCCGCTCACGCTCACGCTCGGCGGACTCTATATCATTGGGCGCGACGACATCGACGCCATCACTGGCCTGCAGGAAGGCGCGCCCGACTACTTCCTCCTCCGCGCCAGCGCGACCTATCAGATCAACCAGAACTGGTCTGTCTGGGTGCGCGGCGAGAACCTCACCGACCGCAACTACCAGCCCGCGCTCGGCTTCTACGGCCCCAGCATGGCCTGCTACGGCGGCGTGAAGTTCAGTTTCTAACGGCGGGTTAGCCTCCGGCCTGACCCACATCAGCGAACCCTCATTAGCGCGAGACCCCGTCTCGCGCTAATGACTATCTCACCTCATCCGGCAACTTCGGCTGCAGATGCTTGATCTGCTCCGCCGCGTCGCGGTGACAAACCAGAATCGTATCATGCGTCTCCACCACGATCAGGTCGCTCACGCCGCAAAGCGCGATCAGCCGCTTGTGCGACAGCGCGATGTTGTTCTTCGAGTCGTACGCGGCCACCGCGCCGCGCAGCGTGTTGCCGTATGCGTCGGTGGGCAAATGCGCCGGCAGCGCCGTCCAGCTCCCCATGTCGTCCCAGTCGAACCGCGCCTCGGCCACGGTTACATGCGACGCCTTCTCCATGATCGCGTAATCGACCGAGATCTTCGGCAGCACCGGAAATTTCTCCGCCAGGAACGCGGCGTAGTCCTTCTTCGGAAATTGCTCCACGAACTCCGCCAGCTCCGGCTTCAGCCGCTTCGCCTCGCGCAGGAACGTGCCGCTCTTCCAAAGAAAGATGCCCGCGTTCCAAAAGAAATTACCGCTGTGAACGTACTTCTTCGCTGTTTCCAGATCCGGCTTCTCCACGAATTTTTCCACGTGGAATAACGGGCACGCCGCGGTCGTCTCCTTCAGCGCCTCGCCCGCCTGCAGATAGCCGAAGCGCGTCGACGGATGATTCGGGCGAATGCCGAAAGTCACGATTGTGTCCTGCTCCGACGCCAGCTTCGCGCCCGCCTTGAGCTGCGCACCGAACGTCTCCGCATCCTTGATCAGCGCGTCGGCTGGAAGAAACACAACGACCGCATCAGGATCAAGATTGCGCACCAGCGCCGTGCCCAGCGCACAGGCCGGCGCGGTGTCGCGCTTCGCCGGCTCGGCGATGAACTGGTGCGGTTTTAGGTGTTTCAGCACCGCGCGGCAGCCCTCGATTTGCGCCGCGTTCGTCAGCACGAAGATGTTCTCGCTCGGCACCGCATGCTCCACGCGCCTCACTGTTTCCTCCAGCAGGGTCGCCTCGGATAGCAACGGCACGAGATGCTTCGGTTTCGCGACCCGGCTCAGCGGCCAGAACCGCTCCCCGCTCCCGCCCGCCATGATGCACGCATACGTTTTCATCGATACTTGAGCTTTAACCTCAGCGCCATAGTTTGGCAAGGACGCCCATGCTCGCCCGCCTTTTTCTCCGCTACATCGGCCGGCCACTGACCTGGCTGCGCTACCGCGTCGAGATCGACGGCCTCGACAAGCTGCGCGCCGTGCGCGGGCCTGCGCTCGTGCTGCCGAATCACCCCGGCCACATCGATCCCGTCCTCGTCATGACGCATCTCGGCGGCGAAGTGCCGCTGCGCCCGCTCGTCGTCAGCTTCATGTACCGTCCGCCGCACCTCTACCCGCTCATGCGCTTCATCGACGCGCTCGAGGTGCCCGACATGGTCGCGCACAGCCACAGCGCCCGCGAGGCGGTCGAGCCGCTCATCCGCACCGTGGTCGAGGGTCTCGACCGCAGTGGCAAATTCCTCATCTACCCCTCGGGCAAACTCGAGCGCAACGGCCTCGAGCAGATCGGCTCCACGCGCGCCGTGCCCGACATCCTCGCGCAGCGCCCCGACACCACCGTCGTGCTCGTGCGCACCGTAGGCGTCTGGGGCAGCATGACCACCTTCGCGCCCGATGGCCACGAGCCGAACCTGGTGCTTCGCTTCGTGCAGGCCATCGGCATCCTCGCCGCCAACCTGCTTTTCTTCACCCCGCGCCGCCGCATCAAGATCACCATCGAGGTCTTCGACAAAAGCAAGCTGCCCGGCCTCGCCCGCGAAAAACTCAATCCGTTCATGGAGGAGTGGTACAACCGCGGCCTCAGCACCAAGCCCCTTTTCGTTCCCTACCATTTCCTCTTCGGCCCGCGCACCTTCGACTATCCGCCGCCCCCGAGCGCCTACGAAGTCCCGCTCGATAAAATCACGCCCGAGACGAAGAAGGCCGTCCTCGATTTGCTCGAGGAAAAACTCAAGCGTCCGCTCACCGACTCCGAGAAGGCGCCGGCGACGCTTCTGGAGAATCTCGGCCTCGACAGCCTCGACCGCATGGACGTCGCGCAATCCATCGAGCAGCGCTTCGGGTTTCGCAGCGACATGGTCGCCACCAACATTGGCGAGCTCTGGGGCCTTGCACAGGGCTTCGTCGACACTGCCGCGAAAGCGCCGTTGAAGATCGCCGAAAACTGGTTCGCGCCGCGTGCCGATGCAGACGCACACTACCATGTCGAGGCGGCCAACATCCTCGAGGGCTTCGTGCGCCAGGCGGCCGCGCATCCCAACGAAGCCATCGCCCTCGATGATCTTTCCGGTGTCGTCACCTACGCGCGAATGCTCACCGGCGCGCGCCTCATGGCCAAACGCTTTGCCCGGCTGCGCGGCGACGCCGTCGGCCTCATGCTGCCCGCCTCCGTCGCGGCGGACACCGTTTTCATGGCGCTGCTCATGGCCGGAAAATTGCCCGTGCTGCTCAACTGGACCACGGGCCCGGTCAATCTCAACCACGCCGCGAACGTGATGGACCTCAAACACGTCATCACCTCGCAAAAATTCATCGACCGCATCGGCGTGGAAATCGAAGGCGTCGAGTACCTCCATCTCGAGGAGCTGCGCAAGGAAATCGGCAAGCTCGAGGCGCTCGCCACGCTGCTCGGCGTGCGTCTCTTCCCGCACGCGCAACTCGCGCGCCTGCCGAAGATCGATCCCGACAAACCCGCCGTCGTCCTCTTCACCTCCGGCTCGGAAAAAGCGCCCAAGGCCGTGCCGCTGACGCATCGCAACATCCTCGGCGTCGTACGCGGCGGCGCCTCCGCGCTCGAGTTCAAGCGCGGCGACATCATCCTCGGCTTCCTGCCGCCGTTCCACAGCTTCGGCATGAGCGGCAACATCGTCCTGCCGCTCGTTGGTGGTCTCCGCGTCATTCATCACGCCGATCCCACCGACGCCGCGGGTCTCGTCCGCAAGATTGAGGCGTGCAAGCCCACGCTGCTCCTCACCACGCCCACCTTTTTCGGCTACATCCTCAACGCCGCGAAGCCGGAGCAGCTCGCCTCGCTGCGCCTCGTCGTGGTCGGCGCGGAGAAGTGTCCCGACTCGCTTTTCACGCGTGCGAAGGAAATGACGCCGCATGCCATCATCAGCGAAGGCTACGGCATCACCGAGTGCTCGCCCGTCGTGTCCGTCAGCCGTCCCGGCGACGTTCGCCACGGCACCATCGGCCGCCCGCTCGACGGCGTCGAGGTCCGCGCCGTTGATCCCGACACGATGCAGCCCGTGCCCATCGGTGAGCGCGGCCTGCTCCTCGTCCACGGCGACACTGTTTTCCCCGGCTACCTCCACTACGACGGCCCCAGTCCGTTCCACGAGACGGACGGCAAGCGCTGGTACATCACCGGCGATCTCGCCAGCGTCGACGCGGACGGCTTCATTCACTTCGCCGGGCGGCTCAAGCGCTTCCTCAAGGCCGGGGGAGAAATGATCTCACTGCCCGCGCTCGAGGAACCGCTCGCCGCCAAATATCCGCCCGGCGACAAAGGCCCTCAAGTCGCCGTCGAGGGCATCGAGACGCCAACCGGCCGCAAGATCGTCCTCTTCACCACCACCGGCATCACGCTCGCAGACGCCAACGCACTCCTCACCGCTGCCGGCTTCCGCGGCATCATGCGCCTCGACGAAGTCCGCAAGCTCGCCGCCATCCCCGTCCTTGGCACCGGCAAGACCGACTATAAAGTCCTCCGCGCGCAAATAGCGGAGGGTCAGCCTCCGGCCTGACCCTTCGGCTGTAGCGGCGCTCTATGACCGCCGGTGATTAAGCGAGAAGCTCCTCCACATCCTCATCGCTCAGCTTGCCAACAAACGCGTCATCGCCGCCAAGGCTTGCCTCAAACAATTCCCGCTTCCGCGCCTGCAGCGCCTGGATCTTCTCCTCCACCGTTCCCGCTGCGATCAGTTTGTAGGCCGAGACGCTGCGCGCCTGGCCCAGCCGATGCGCTCGCGCCGTTGCCTGCTCTTCGACCGCGGGATTCCACCACGGATCGAAGTGAATGACCGTGTCCGCGCCGGTGAGGTTCAGGCCGGTCCCGCCCGCCTTCAGGCTGATGAAGAAAAGCGGGATGGCCGCGTCATTCTGGAAGCGATCAATCTCTGCCTGCCGATCGACGGTCTGGCCGTCGAGATAACTGAACGCGATCTCGCGCCGCTTTGCCTCGTCGCGGAGAAGATGCAGCACGCGCACGAACTGGCTGAAGAGCAGCACGCGATGTCCTCCGTCGATCGCCTCGTCGATCAGCTCGAACGTCCGCTCCAGCTTCGCTGACGGTTCCTTCCACGTGCGCTTGGTGTCGCCTGACGGCAGCAAATCGAGATGGCAGCAAACCTGCCGCAAGCGGAGCAGCGTGGTCAGCACCGCCAGCCGGTCGCGACCCTGGCCGGCTTTGCCGGAGTTCTCGAAGACATCGCGCCGGCCCTGCGCAAGCACGGCGCGGTAGACTTCCTTCTGCTCGTCGGTCAACTCGCACAGCGTCGGGAAGTCGAGCTTCGGCGGAAGCTCAGTGAGCACTTCTCCCTTTGTGCGGCGCAGGAAGAACGGCTTCACGCGCTGGCGCAGCCGCTCCATCACGCGGGCATCGGGCGACTTTGTCAGCGGCGTCTCGTAGCGCTCGCGGAAATCAGCGGCGGTGCCAAGATAGCCCGGCAGCAGGAAATCGTAGATTGACCAGAGATCGAGCACGGAGTTCTCCAGCGGCGTTCCGGTGAGCACCAGCCGACGCTCCGCGCGAAGAGCCTTCGCCGCCTGCGCGTTTTGGCTCCCGCGATTCTTGATGTGCTGGGCTTCATCGAGAATGACGAGCGAGAATTCCGCGGCGCGATACGTCTCGATGTCGCGGCGCAGGATGGCGTAGGAAGTCACCAGCAGGTCGTGGTCTCCACGCTTGGCAAACTTCTGCGCTCGGTCCGTCCCGGTCAGATCCAGCGCGCGCAATTGCGGCGTGAAGCGCGCCGTTTCCCTGAGCCAGTTCGTGACGAGGGATGTTGGACAAACAACCAACAAAGGCGGGGACGGAAGTCCCTTGCCGTCCCTGACTCGACAAAGCCACGCAGCGAACGCGAGCGCCTGCAGGGTTTTGCCGAGGCCCATGTCGTCGGCCAGCAGCCCGTTGAGCTTTTGCTGCGCGAGCCCTGCCAGCCACGTCACGCCGTGCGCCTGGTACGCACGCAGTTGAGTCCAGAGCGCCGGATCAAGCGTGGCTTTCACGTTCGGCGGCGGTGATTCGGCGGCGACGTTTTCGCCGGCGTGAAAACCTTGCGCGGTGAGGGCGTTCGCGACGAACGGTGCGAACGTGCGGCCCACGCGGATAGCGCCCGGTTGCTGCACGACTTCGCAATCGGCGAGCACTTCCTGCATCTCCCCCCACGCTTCCGTCGGCACGAGCAGCGTGCGGCCTTGTGCCGTGCGCGCGTGCGTCTGGCCGGTCTGCAGCCAGCGCTGGATTTCCGCGGCGTCGAGCGGCACCGGCTCGCCCTGCGTGGTGAGCTTGAGATCGAGGCTGAGCCAGTCCTCGCCCGAGCCGCGACGAAGTGAAAATTCCGGCTGCGCGATGTCGACCGTGGTCATCACGGACTCAAGCCGCGAGCCGAGATGAACCGCCCAGATCTGCCGCCAGCGCGGCAGCGTGTTGGCGAGGAAGCGCGCGACGTCGCGTTCGCGGATGATGCTGAATGTGTCGCCGCGCACGAGGGCGAATCCGGCACGCTCGACCTCGGCAAGTGCGTTGCGCTCGGCAATGACGTTGCGCCGCCAGAAACGGTTGGCGCGGGCCGGGTCCGGAACATAGCGCTGGTACTCGTTCGGCGCGGTCTTCCCATCGACCGCAAATGTCTTGTCGCCATAATGCGCAATCAGCTCAAGCGTCAGGCCCGAGAGCGCGCCATCAAGCCGTGCTTCGAATGCGGGTTTGCCAACGTCGATTTGGAATTCCTCGAAGCCCAGTGCAAAGGCGAGATCGCAGGCGCGTTCCATCTCCGGCAACCGGCGCGCGAGGAAGTTGGGAATCTCGTCGCGAGGAACGACGAGCGTCCCGGAAGCCGGAAAGCCCGCGGGAAGAGCGGCTGATTCGGCAAGGGTTGTTCCCTCCAGCATCCAGGGCAGGGACGCGAGCGCCTTTGCGTCCCTCAAGTTCGCGGGACGGCAGGGGACCGCCGTCCTTACCTCCAAGGAATGATCCTCGCGCGTGCGCAGCAGAAGTTGCGGGCGCTCCGCCGTCGCGCGGACGTCAATCCGCTGCTTCTTGCCGATCCACACGCGCGGGTGGACATCGAGCGCGCGAAGAATCGCGCCGATTTTTGCGCGCGGGATCGCATTCACGCCTGCGACCGCGCCGGTGATTCGTTCCAGCACGGCCAGCAAGCGTTCGTCTTCCTCGCTGACGGCAAAACCCGTGCGCAGCGCGGGCAACATGGCATCCAGCGGTTGCGGCTGTGCATCGTTGTCGCGGCGCGCCTCCAGGATGATGCGGACGGGATCTTTCGCCAACGCGTCCGCAAGCTGAAGCGGTAAAAGAACCGTGATCTCAACGCGCGCCGTGCCGACAGGAGCATCATCGAAAAGATGGCGGTTGAGTTTCGGCGACGCAGGTTGAGTGGTATTCGGGTGCAGGCCGGCAGGCACCCCTGTCGGCGCCCCTCCCGGTGATGGTGCCTTCGTCGGTTGCAAAAGTGCCAGCCCCGCCGCGAGCGCATGCGCACAAACCCGGCCACTGCGGCGCGAGTCCGGGCAGGTGCACCGCACGGTCACGTTGGCCACGCGATCCGCCAGCGTGATCTGCGGCTCGTGCACTTTCTCTGCGCCTTGGACCCGTGCGCGGATCGCCGCGCCGTCGCGCGTTACCTCCAGCACCTTGCCGCGCTCGACCAGGGCGCGTGCTTCTTTCATCGCGGGCCAGCCGCCCAGCTCTGCGAGCAGGCTTTGGTTCAGTTCGACCATCATCGGAGTATGGCATAAATTGTAATTTGGGTCAGTCCGGCGGCGGATCCTCCGGATACCAATCGCCACCGATGATGTTTGTGCCGTAACCGGACTCCCGTTAACGTGTTCACCGTTATTTCATGAAGAGCCGTAGCGCAGATGATGAACAGGGGATCGGACCGGGGGGGAAATCCGATGCGCACGACAAGGCGCTGATGGTGCAAATCGCCCAGGGCGACGAGTCGGCATTGCGCGAGTTGATCGAGAAGCACCAGGGCGCGGTCTACGGCACCATCGCGAAGATGCTCGGCGACCCGATCGAGGCGCAGGACCTCGCGCAACAAGTCTTCGTGCGCGTCTACCGCGCGGCCGCCTCGTACCGTGCCACCGCGCAATTCCGAACCTGGATGTTCACCATTGTGCGCAATTTGGTTTTCAACGAGCACCGGCGGCGCTCGCGCGCCACGCTCGTCTCGCTGCATCCGCCCGAGGGCGAAGCCAGCCACGGCGTCGGAGCCTCCGGCATGGATCTGCCGGACACGGGCAACAAAACGCCCGACGAATACTACCTCCAGCAGGAGATGCTCAAGAAAGTCGACGAGGCGATCCTGGCCCTGCCGGAACAACAGCGGCTGGCCATCGTGCTGCGGCGCTACGACGAATTTTCCTACGAACAAATCGCGGAAATCCTAAAGACCAGCGTGCCCGCGACGAAATCACTATTATTTAGGGCGAGAGAAACATTGCGGCTCGCCTTACAGGAATATCTTGAAAATGAGGACGGAAAAGAGCGAGGCTAACCCTCTCAAAAATCGTGCGCAACTCCGCGCCCGGCCTGGGGTTTGATCCGACATGAACGCAGGACCATCCAGCGATCGCCAAGGTGGAGAATTCCATCCGGGGAACGATCTCGATCCGCGCCACGAAGCCGTGGAGCGCCTGCTGGCCCGTGCCCCGATGCCGGAGCCGGATGCATGGTTCACCGCGCGCACGCTGGCCCGTTGCCGTTCGGAGAAGCCGGAGACAGTTTCACTGACGCGCATCTGGCGTTGGGCGCTGGGCAGCGGCCTCGGCATGTGCCTGGCGGTGAGCTTGCTCGTGGTGCAGGTCAAGCAAGTTGCGCCCGTGCAGGTGCAGAATGCTGACCAGCAAAAAAACGTGCAGGAGGCGTTCGAGATCATGGCCTCGAGCGATAACTCCGACAACGACACCACGTCTCCCTCCGCTTCCTCCACGTCATGGCAAGACTCGTCCCTCTAGAGCCTCGTGCGTTACTCGCCCGTTGCGCCTGCACACTTGGTTTCCTCGTGAGTTGCGGTGCGCTCCTCGCCGCCCCGCCTTCCACCAACGCACCGTCCGCCAAGCCTCCCGTGGCAACGGCGAAGCCGCCCGCGACCAATTCGGCGCACGCGCTGCCGCCCGGCATGCAAAACACCCTGGGCCGTTACGGCAACATCGTCACGCCCGGCGACCAGGCCGCCTATCCGCTGCGCCTGCACCTTCCGGGGCCCAGCGAGGGCGAAGTCCGCATTCCCAAGCCGGATGACATAAACAAGCGCGCCAAGCTCGAGGCGCTGGCCAATCTTTCCGACGACGAAATCCGCAAGCAGCTCGCGGCGTGGCCCGCCTACACCAAGATGAGCCTGCACGACCAGGGCATGATGCTGCAGCGCATCCAGGATTTCCGCGACTACCACGCGCATGTGGCCATGCAGAAGGCGCACGACATGGGGCTGGTCACGTTGACACTCCCGCAACAGGCCAAGTTCGAAAAGGACTACTGGGACAAGCGCCTCAAGCTTGACCAGGATCTTGCAAAGCAATTCCAGCCGATCTACCAGGCTCGCGAGCAGACCATGAACGACGAACTCTTCCGTGAATTTTCCTCCGCCATGCCGGCGCCCGCGCCCGCTCCGCCCAAGCCCGGTCCCAAGCCGGCGCATCCCCCGCAGCCACCGGCCCACCCGCTCGCCTCCACAAATGGCGCCACGACAAATGCCGCGCCGATGGTGGGACAAGCGCCGCGGTAATCCGTGACCCGGCAACCGGTGAGCCCGTGAGCTCGGGCACGGGGCGAGATGATGAGCGCAACCTCAGGAGGTCCGCGAAAGCCAATGAGCCCGTCGCACGGAGTGCAACGGTTACCTACGGCATCGGTCCGGATTCGGAGGTATCCGCCACCACGCTCGGCTTCTTCTCCGGCTTCGGCGCTTTGTTGCCGTAAAGCAGGTAAGGCTGGCGCTCCACCGCCCAGTGCACCACGCCCGAGTTCCACGAACTGACGATGCTGCTGGCCGAGGCGCCCGCCTCCAGCCGGTGCCGGTACGACCGGCTGCCGCAAACCTTGTCGAACATGTCCTGCTGGTCGCCCCGGGTGTCGCCAAAGGCGGAGAAATGGCGGACCTCATCATGGAGAACATCGATAACCTGAAAATTGATTGCGGTCAGGTTGCCCGAGTTGTGAGGATCGATGTTGAGAAACATGCCCGTGTCGCGGCCGGCGCTCCATGTGTGGGCGCGCACGCCCGGGATGTGCAGGCCGTTAAAACGGCGCGTCACCGCGCTCGCATTCCAATCCGGGCCAAGCACCACCTCGAACGGATGCGGGCCGCCGCAGCCGCTCTCGATGCCAATTTCGCCCAGGCAACCCGTGGCTGTATAAGCGCGCATGGCGGCGGCGGTCGGAATGTTCGGCGACGTCGCGATCCACCTCAGCCCGGTGTCTTCCCACACCATGGACCGCGTCCAGCCGCGCATCGAGACGATGGTCAAATGACACGGGTGCTCCAGGTACTTCGCGTTGATCCACAGCGCCAATTCCGCCGGCGTCAGGCCGTAGACGTAGGGAATGTTGTAAAGGCCGACGAACGACGTAACGGCGGAATCGAGCCGCGGGCCCTCGATGCGGACGCCGCCGAGCGGATCCGGCCGGTCGAGCACGATGACTTCAATGCCGTCCTTGGCCGCCTCGTCCATGACGTAGCCGAGCGTGCTGATAAAAGTGTACGAGCGGTTGCCGAGGTCCTGCACGTCGTAGACAATGGCATCCAGGCCGGAAAACATCTCGCGTGTGGGATGGCGGTGGTCCTGGCCCTGCGGCGTGTTGTAGAGCGCGTAAACCGGCAGGCCCGTATGGCGGTCGCGCATGTCGCCATATTGCTTGCCCGCGCCCACGACGCCGTAGAGGCCGTGCTCCGGCCCGAAAAGCTTCACGAGATGGAAGCCCTTGCCGTGATACAGCACGTCAACCGCGGAACGCCCGCGCGAATCCGCGCCGGAGGGATTCGTCACCAGCCCGACTCGCTTGCCCTGCAGCACGGCGAAATTCGATTTCTCCAGCTCGTCGATGCCGAGCGACACCGCCGCGTTCACATTCCAGGCCAGACCGACGAAAAGCCCGAGCGCCAGGGCTGCGCGTTGCAAGGAAGTTCGCAGAGTCAACGCCATCATTAGATATATCGACGCGGGAAGCATACGGCATTAGCGCACTTCTGTCACGTCTGCCTCCGGATTGCAGAAAGATTTTACACGCGCGCCGCATCCGCGGCAAATGCCGTGCGGAGCTTCGCGTTGCTCTCGCCATGCGGGCTAAGGTCCCCGTGCGCGGTTGAAGCTTGGAGGAAGTCGCCGCGCTGATAGATTGAATGCACAATGGCGCGGACATCAACCATCGTGTCTTGGGTATTGGTCTCGTTTGCGCTCTACATTTTGTCCCAAGGGCCCGTACGATATTTGGTCTGGGGTAAGCTAGTCGTCTCCCACAGAATTTTGGTTATTTACAGGCCCTTGCAGCCACTGGGAAAGTTTCCAGTTATTGGAGGGATGTATGTTCGCTACCTCTATTGGTGGCAGCCCTATGAGATTAGTGGCCAAACGGGTACTCCACAGAAGTGGCTGCGGCACTGATGGGACGTCGTTTCCTTTTCAAACGGTGCCGCTACTACTGTGAGCACTACTTTGCCAACCCGCGCATCGTCAGCTAGGCTCACTGGGTGAATCTCCGCGCGCGCATTCGTTTCTACCAGCAACTGGCCGTCCTGACGCGCGCGGGTCTGCCCATCCGCTCGAGCATCGAGCGCCTGCGCGATCGTCTCGGCGGCAATCAGCTCGCCGTTCTCGCGCAAAAACTCGGCGAGGGGGAGCGACTCGCCGATGCCTTCACTGCCGCCGCCTTTCCGCCCTTCGAGACGAACCTCATCGCCGCGGGCGAGCGCAGCGCCCATATCGACACCATCTGCGATCACATCGCGCAGTTCTGGCAGCGCGAGCTCGAATTCCGCCAGGCGCTCATCCTGCCGCTGATTTATCCCATCGTTGTGCTCCACTTCGCGGTCTTGCTCAGCAGCGCCACGGTCCTCCTCACCCACTCATGGGTTGAGGCGGTGCACGCGCTCGTCATCAACGTGGTCGTGCTGGAAGGCTCGCTGCTCACCATCTACGCCCTCGCGCGCCTGACGTGGACCAATCCGGCGATGAAGTCGTTCTGGCTCCGGATGCCCATCATCGGTTCCGCGCTGCGCGCCGCCTTCGCCTATCGCTGGATCACCGCGCTGCGGATCGAGTTCGGCGCGGGCGTCTCGATCTATCGCGCGGTCGGCGATGCCTGGCGTTCCTCCGGCTTCGTCAATTGCGAGCGGCTGGGCCAGCAGGCCGAGGAAGCCATGCGGGGAGGAACCAGCCTCGTCGCGCTCATCTCGAAATCGCGCCAGTTGCCGCGCGACTGGATCGACTTCATCGAGACGGGCGAGGTCTCCGGCAAATTCGAGGAAGCCTTCGTCGCGCTCGAGGACGAGGCCGGGCGCAATTGGACCCTCGCGCAGCAGCGCATGTCGAACTGGCTGCCGAAGATCGTCTACTTCGCCGCGCTGCTCGTCGTCGCCTTCCAGATCATCCAGGTCGGCAAGGCGGTGCTTATCGACCCGATCACGCAGGCCGAAAAGGCCCTCGATAATCCGAACAATTGACCATGAGTTCAGGCTTTTACGAATCCGACGACGCGGTCGCGCAGTACTTGCTGTTTCACTACGGCACGCCGGAGCAAATTTGTCCGCTCTTGCCCGAGGCCCGCACCGCCTGCGGCTTCCCCGTCCGCTGCGTGAGCGAGCCGTTGCGCCACATCGACCTGCGCCGCCGCAATCGTGCGCTCGATCTCGGCTGCGCCGTTGGCCGCGGTAGCTTCGAGCTCGCACGGCATTTTGACGACGTTCTCGGCCTGGATTTTTCCGCACGTTTCGTCGACGAGGCCGCGCGCATGCGCCGTGATCGCGGCGCAACGGTGCGCGTGCCGCGCGAGGGCGCCTCGTTCGATGAGGTGAAACTTGCGCTACCGGACGATTTGCTTGGCGAAAACATACGGTTCGCGCGCGGCGATGCCTGCAACCTGCCGGCCGATCTCGAGGCGTTCGACCTCGTCCTCATGGCCAACCTCATCGACCGCCTGCCCGATCCCGCGAAATGCCTCGAGCGCCTGCCCGGCCTCGTCAATCCCGGCGGCTGGCTCGTGATCACGTCACCCTACACCTGGCTTGAGGAGTACACGCCTCGCGGCAAATGGCTCGAGCAAGGCGAGGGCACGCTCGCCGGGCTAAGAAAGCATCTCGCGCCCGGTTTCTCGGAGCACAAAGTCTTCGATCTCCCGTTCCTCATCCGCGAGCACCGCCGCAAATACCAGTGGAGCATCGCCGAGGTCAGCCTCTGGTTAAGAAGGTAGGGGCGCGAGTCCCTTCGCGTCCCTCGATGACGCCATCTTCTAATAAATATAATTATCCCGACGCAGCTTGTTGATCAGGTCGTGAAAATCCTGCGCGTGCGGGCCGCCGATCTGTTCCAGCCGCTTGTAGACCTCGATTGCGCCGCGCCAATCCTTGCGCTTCTCGAGAATGCTTCCGGCCTGGGAGCCCGCCTCCAGTTGCCACGAAAATTCCGGCGGTTGCGGCGACGTTGAATCATCTCCCGCCACGTTGCCGTAGACCACGTCGAGATATTTGCCCAGCGCCTCATCGGTGCGCCCGAGTTTGTCGAGACACTTCGCCAGGCGCACGGCCGCCTCGTTGCGGTCCGCGACCGAGCCGTCCTTGCCCTGCAGGATCTGGTTGAATGCCGCCGCCGCCTGCGTGTAGTTGCCCGGGTCCTGCGAGCCCAGCGCGAAAAGGCACTGGCCCTTGAGCAGGCTTGCCTCGACAAAAAGCGATCCCGACTTTTCCGTGGCCAGCACCGAGTCGTACATCGACTGCGCCTGCGGGAAATTCTGCTGCTGCTGGTAGACCCGGCCCACCCAGAGCCGCGCGTCCGGCTTGAAAGGCGACGCGTCCGGCACCTTGCCGAGCAGTGTCAGGGCCGACGCGTAATCCTCGTGCGCGAACGCCGCGCGGCCCGCGTAAAAATAGGCCGTGCCGGCCTCGTCGCTGTTCGGGTAGTTCGTGATCAGTTGCTGGAAAGCGTCCTGCGCCCGCACGTAGTCCTGGTGATTGAGGTAAAACTCGCCGAGTTGAAAATAGGCATCGGGCGCCGCGGACTGGTCCTTGTACTTCTGCGCCAGCTTCACCAGCCCGTCTTCCACCTGCGCTTCCGTGAGCTGCTTCAGCTCATAGGCCACGAGGATGCCGCGCTGCGCGGCTGCGAACGAATCGTTCGGGAATTGATCGGTGATCATCTTGCACGTGGCAAGGGTGCCCTGCAGGTCGTTGGTCTGGTACTGCAAATCGGCCAGGGCTTTAAGCAGCGTCTTTTGGTCCTCCGTGGTGCCGGCCGCGGCGATGCCCTTCTCGTAGGCGGTCTTCGCGTCATCGGTTTTGCCGGCGGCCGTAAGCAGCCGCCCTTCCGCCAGCGCCAGCGGCTTGAGGTACGAGCTTTTCGGGAAACGCTTCTCGAAGTCGGCCTCGCCCTTGAGGAACGCATCGGTCTTGCTCAGGTACGCCAGAGCCAGCAGCCCATTGTACGACGCATTCTCGGCCGCCACGTCCGTGCCGGCCGAGATCAGCGCGAACTGCGCCGCCGCTCCGGCATAATCATGCGCCTGGTTCAGCAGCACGACGCCGAGTTGCGAGCGCGCGCTGCGGATGAGTTCCGGGTCGGTCGCCGACGCAATGCAGGCGTTGAGCGCCTTGATCGCCGCCGGGATGCGGTTGCCTCGCGCGTAAAGCAGGCCAAGCTCGTCGTTCGCCGCCGGGATCGCCGTGCTGGTGGGATAGGCCACGAGCAGTGACTCGAGCACGCCGATGGCGCGCGCGTCGTCCAGCGTGTCGGCCAGCGCCGTGCCGATGGCCAGCAGCGCGGCGGGCGCGGCGGCATCGGACGACTTCGCGAAGTCCTGCAGCTTCGTCACCGCGTCGGGCAGTTGGTTGATGTCTTTCGCGCAGTTCAGGTAGGCGCGGAACGCCTCGAGCTGCGTCGCGGGATTTTCCGTGAGCTGGTAAGCCTGTTGGTAGGCCAGCATCGCCTGGTCATTCTGCTGCAGCGAGTGCTGCGCGCGGCCCAGCCCAAACCATGCCCGCGCGACCACCCAGCGCGGGAACGCCTGCGGGTCGCCGGTGATGGCCTGGTACGCGGCTGCGGCCTTGTCCGGCTGACTGTTCGCGGCATACGTCTCGCCGAGCCAGTAATTCGCCTCGTAGACAACCTGCTTCTCCGGCGATTCCGCCAGCAGCGCGTTGAGCGACGCAATCGCCTCCTTGAATTGCCGGTTCGAGAGCTCGATCTTCGCCTGCAGCAACTGGGCGTACTGGCCGGTCGCACCGCCGCGGTTCCTGATCAGCGTATCGATGAGCGCCAGCGCATCGCCCTCCTTGCCCTGCTTGAACAGCGCCCACGCCAGGCCGAGCTGCGCCTGGTCGGCATGATCATTGTCATCCTTCAGCGTCAGCAACGCGCGAAATTTTTGCTCGGCCTCCGGCCAGCGGCCCAGGTCGAGGAGCGCCTCCGCCTGCCAGTAAACCGTGTCGGCCCATTCCCGCGGCTTCATTTGCCCGACCGTGAGATTCAGCGCCGCCAGCACCGCATCGCTGCGACCCAACTGATAGAGCGCCTGCGCTTCGATCAGCTCCGCCTGCGGCGCGAGTTCGCTCCTCGGATATTTCTTCAGCAGCGCCGCCGCGCGGATGTTCGCCAGGTCGAACGCGCCTTCCTTCAGCGACTGCTCCGCCGCCTTCAGCGACCGCGCCTCGTCATCGCTCGGGTCGGCGTGCAGCGGGAAAAAAGCCGCGCCGAGCAGTCCCGCCGCGGTCAATGCCGGAATGGTGCGCCTGATCGTCATCAAGCGCCCAGGTTAGCACGCCAGTTCCAAAAGCGCATCCTTCACGTTGCGCATCAGCGGCGCGATCGTCTTGTCGGTGAAGTCGAACTTCAGGCCGCTGGCCGCGAAGAGTTCCGGCAACGGGCGCGAGCCGCCCAGGCTCAGGCCGTCCAGGTAATTATCCAGCGTGACCGCGAGATCGCGGCGCGACGCCTGCTGACTTGACCTTCAAGGAACATCAGCTTTCGGCCTTGGAAATCAAGGGGGATAAACTCTACATCCTTTATCTATGTGTTTGTGATGTTCTTCATGAGTTTTATTTTGGTCTGAGCATGTTTTGAATATTTGTCTTAATTTTTTGAAAGGATATTTTGTGTGTGTGTATGACGGTTTGTGTACGATCGTGTGTCTACGGTGCTGCGTTTGTTGCAGGGTGTATGTGTGTTGTTGATCCAGTCATCGGATCGTGGTGGTTACTCAATCTCCATGTGTGTTTGGGGTTGTACCTCGTGTCTGTTGGGTCTATCCTGCGTGTGTGTGTTGGGGCATGTCCCCGTGTGTGTGCAGGCATCGTCCTGCGTGTGTATTGGAGCTTGCCTCCATGTTGGGTTTCTAGTGTGTGAAGCCTTACCGATTTGGTAAGGGGTGGATGTATGGAGTCCGTCGTGGTCCCGAACCATCTTAAAAACCCTCGTGCCTTGTGGTTTGATTGTTATACATCGCATGTGTGATCAGTGAGCATGAGCGAATCTTAATTGTCTGAATTTCATTGTGTGATGTGTTTAATTGCTTAATCCTTTTACATGATCGAATGAGCTCGACGAGGCTGAGGGAACTTAAGTTTACTTTGTTTAGTTCATTTTCTTTAATCTCGTTAAACTTGCTAATTGTGCTAAGAAAGCTTTAAATTTGTCATATCGTGTGGGTGACAATTCAACCCCCCCTTCTTGTCTACTCGTCAACTGGGCCAACAATTAGTATCAGAGTCGCGACTCTATTTTCTTGTGGTCTAACGACCTATAGATAGATCCATGTCAGTGAGTTTCATTGAGCAGCATGTCTAGTAGTTGTTTATCTACTCTTCCTCCTCGTTATAATGGTAATAACTATCTTTTTTGGAGAAATAAGATGTGTGCCTATCTTGGTTTAAATGAACGTGAAATCTGAAAAGTTATATGTTGAGTCCCGGAGGGCGGCAATCAAGAGGGGAGGGGTGAATTAATGGCCAATAAAAATAAATATGAAACTACGCGGAAGCTAAACTAAATAAGCAATACAACGAAATTTACGCAAACAAAGATACAAGCGTGAATGCGTGATGATGGTGTGATTTCTTACAAGGATTAGAATTCTCTCTTCACCGTAAAGCCCACACGATAGAATTAACCAATCAAACCACAAGGACAAACGGGATTTTTAGGTGGTTCGGGTACACATGTGTCCCCTACGTCCACCCCTCACACGGAGGATTAACCTTCACTATGATAGTGAATCACACACACACACGCTGTTTGAAACAGCAAACACACACACACACGCTGTGTAGAACAGCAAGCACACACACACACACGTTCGTGCTACCGTACACGAACACACACACACGAGTCTCTGAATTTGAAATACAAACAGATGATGAAGTTAAATACAGCAGATTCAAAGGTAAAGGAGCAAGAGTAGATCGATTTAGCCTGATGTAAACTCCCCCTTTCACTTCCACGGATTGCGTCGAGCACTTGGTGAGCACAGAGTTGCTCTTTGATTTGGAAGAAGCCTTGTGTGGAAGACGATCGAATCCAGCAGCTGGGCCTTGAATAAAACTTGTTGATCTTCACTTTCTCTTCACTTCCACGGAGCTTTCAGGCTTTGACAGAGGTTGGAAGTGGCTGCTTCGACCTTCAAACACAAGGGTTAGCAAAAACCATTTTTCAGATCTCACTAGTGGTCTCCTTAGGTTTTCCATCCTCCACACGAGATTATATATCATTAGGACGGTCAAATAATGTCCAGGGAACCAGATCCACATATCACGGAGTGTTATTAGATGAGCCACACAGCTGGCAGAAGACTCCAAGGTCGAATGGCCAATGTCAACAATCACGGCGCTGCCACGACCGGAGTGGGACGTCCCTTGGGGACGTCCCTCGTGGGTTATTTTTATGCCCAGAATGCATGGGACGTCCCTTGGGGACGTCCCCTGGAAGAACATGTCTTTTCTGTGGGCTCCACTGTTTTTATGTGTTTGGATGAGAAATCTTTCTTGTAATATCCATGGTTTGTATGTAACTGGATGCCAAATCTTATTTGTGGTATGCGGGGTTTCTCTGGACTTGGATGCAAAGTCTTTCTTGTGAGATCCAGGGCGTGTCTTCAACTTGCCTGCTGACATGTTTAATGTCTTGAGAGTACTATGTTTTACCAGACATGTGAATCTGCCACACTCTTGGGAATTATCTGCAGATTGGATTGGGAATCTGCTTTGTCGTTAATTTGGCAGCAGTAGAATAGACCTTCAAGCTTGAATTAAGGATTTTGCTTTTGCAAATATGTCATTTTTCAAGAACACAGGAAAGTAAAGAAGCAGACTGTTTGTTACATATCTTTGTCATAATCTAATAATTCACCCAAGTTGTCGATTAGTTGGCAGTTGATACAAAAAGATCCAAGATTTTATTATTTTAATTCATTTTAGTTATCTGGACTCTAGAAGGATGTTGAAGATGATAGGATGATGGCTTGCACTATAATTCTGTCTCTATGCCCAGGACTGAGCAACAATTTATATCTTTGGGCTGTAAATGTTACCCTGCCAAGTGTGTTCCCAGTCTGTTCCTTGTGCGATATACTTCTCAATTCTAGATCCTTTGTTTGGCCAACCATGGCCTGGATGTATAGGTACCTGCTTTTCCAGGGGCTCTTTGGTTGACCTTTATGTTCTAGAATCTGGCATAGTTTGTTAACCTGGTTTCAAAAGTCTGGTTTTAGAAGCATGCAGTGTCCACCTAGTGATAAGATAGAGGATAAGAAAAGAAGTGCCAAAGCAGAAACAAAAAGATGGAAGTATAAGGTGAGGCATAGCCAGTTGCTCTCTAGAGTCATGCAGAATCAATGACTAAATTGTCCAATCAGTTGCAGTAAATTGCCAGTGTTTAATTCCAAATTTCCAGGATAATGGCATTTGCTTGTTGTTCCTTTCATCCATCACATGAATATACCATCGATTATGAAAATGGGGAGCAAGCTTGTGGAGTAGCATAATGGATCCCAATCGTTTTTCTTCTTTCATGTTCTCACTTGGTAGGCTAGTAGTTGCTCCCTTTCTACTGACTCTCTTATCTTGAATTCAGATAGAATTTTGATTGCCTCTCCTCACAAGGTAAAGGTGTCCATTGCAAGTGCTTTTTCCAGGAAGGCATTTGTCGGACTATGTCTTGTGTAGTGATCTTCAATTTTTTGGAGTTGTATTCCATGACAAACCGGGGACCTCCTTTTGTAAAGCTCTTATGGTATTTCTCTTCTGATTGGTAATCAGTACCCACAGCAAGCCATAAAACAAAGGACTAGAGCGCAGCCTCCAGGAATGCCCATATATTGGCTGTACTCGATGTCTTGTCTCTGTTGCAAGTCTGCTGATTGTCCATATTTTCTTTGACCAGAATCCAGATACATTCAGGATCTTTCCTGAGGGGTTGCTTGGGCTGCCACAAATTAGGGAAACGTTAGATTTTTTAATCACTGGTTGCAAAAGCAGTGGAGACCACACTTGGTTTTGGTTTTTAGCCTTGAGCCCTTTCTTATGGAGATCTCTACAGTTTTGCATATATCCAAACAATCCGCCAAAAGGTATTTCACCTTCATTAAGGATTGAGAATCCTATGCAAGGTTGACTGGACCATGCGTATCGGCCGTGCCGATTCCGACTTGGGACGGTGTGGTACGCTATCGTGCCTTGTTGGATCTAGAACAAATTTTTTTTGAGTAAAGAAATATTCATCCCCCCGCTTGGCGCCCCCCCGGGTGGCTCGCTTCGCGGGCCCCCTCCCCGTTCTTGGCCCCACCGCCCCCGTCCCCCACACCCCCCCCCCGACCCCCACCCCCGCCTCCCCCCCCCCCGCCCCCCCCCCCCCCCCCCCCCCCCCCCCTGCCACCCCCACCTCAAGCGCCACCGCTCCACCCAACGGAGCACCCGCACCGCACCCCGTAGCAGCAGCAGCAGAATCAAGCACAGGGTTCTTCTGCATCGTACAGGAAGAAGAAGGGGACTTGCCGGCGGCTCGATCCGCAAGGCTCCAGGTGGTCTCGGCGGTGCTCATGGCGCGCGCTCCTCGATGGCGGTGATGGATCGAGGGTGCGGGTCATCGGCCGCTCGCGCCTGGACGAAATCGTCATTCCGATGTCGAAATTTTATCGGGTCTTCAGGGCATGGCGTCGTATGGTCGGGAGTGTCGCGAACGAGATCGACGGGGCCGCCATGCGCCGGGTCGCCTTTCTGCTGCTGCCGGAATTCTCCCATCTGGGCCTCGCCGCCGCGGTCGAGCCGCTGTTCGTCGCCAATTGGCTGGCGCAGCGGCCGGTCTTCGACTGGGTTCTGGTCTCGGCGGACGGCGCGCCGGTCATGGCCAGCAACGGCATGGCCGTGCCCGTCGCGGGCGGGCTCGCGGCGGCCGAGGGGGCGGGCAGCGTCTTCGTGCTGGCGAGCTTCGATCCGCAATCGCCGGTGCGCAACCCGGCGGTGCTGCGCTGGCTGAGACGTGCGGCGCGGTTCGGCACGGAGATGGTCGGCATCGAGAACGGCAGCCTCGTCCTGGCCGAGGCCGGGCTGCTCGACGGGCACGAGGCCGCGGTGCATTGGGACAATCTCGCCGGTTTCGAGGAATGCTATCCGGCGGTGCGCGCCGCGGCCCGGCTCTATGCCCGCAGCGGCGACCGCGTCACCTGCGCCGGGGCTTCGGCAATCCTCGACATGATGACGGCCTGGATCGGCTGGCACGGCGCGTCCGCGCTCGCGGCCGAAGTGGCAGAGCATCTGCTTTTCGCCCGTCCGCGCGCCGGCGAGACGGCGCAACGGGGACCGGCGCTGCGCCGCGCGGCCGAGGGGCCGGACCCGGCGGTCGCCGCCGCCCAGGCGCTGATGCGCGCCCATCTCGACGAACCCCTGCCCTGCGCCGAGATCGCCCGGCGCGCGGGCCTGTCCCTGCGCCAGATCGAACGGCGCTTCGCCCTGGCGCTCGGCCGCACCGTCGCCCAGGAATACATCCATCAGCGTATGGCGAAGGCCCATCAGCTCCTGCAGCAGACGGCGCTCGGCGTGACCGAGATCGCCTTCTCCTGCGGCTTCGCCTCGCCGGAATATTTCTCCCGGCTCTACCGCCGCACCTTCGGCTGCGCGCCGAGCCGGGACCGCCGCCAATCGACCACGGCGCCGGTGATGCGGCTGAGGCCGGAACGCCAAGTCAAATCGCGGTTGGACGGGACCGTCTGAACGCGATTTGGTGTCATCATCGAAGCGACGAGCGGGTCAGCGACCGGCGCGCCGGCGTTCTGCCGGGGCCATCCGTTCGTGCCAGGCGCCGGCCAGGGCGCGGATGAGGGCGAGCGAGCTTTCCGCGCCGTTGTCGGCGCCCTTCTCGAAATCGCCCTCGACGCAGCCGAGCTGGTTGGTGACATGGGCGAGGCACAGCACCGGCTTCGCGCAGGCGCGGCCGAAGGCATAGAGCGCCGCCGCCTCCATCTCGACCGCGAGCACGCCCTGGTCCCGGCGCATCGCGATGGTCTCGGCGGTCTCGCGGAAGGGGGCGTCGGTCGTCCAGGTCGCGCCGGAATGGAGCCGGCCGGGGGTGCCGGCGAGCGCCTGCCGCGCGAGATCCAGGACCGCCGGATCCGCCGCGACATAGGGGGCGGGCGGCAGGTAGTGATAGCTGGTGCCCTCGTCGCGCAGCGCCCGCTCGATCAGGATGTGATAGGGCGGCGTGCCGAGATCGGCGATCTGCCCGGCCGAGGCGATGCTGACCAGCAGCCCGCAGCCGGAGACGAAAAGCTGCTCGGCGACCAGCACGGCGAAGGAGCCGCCGACGGCACAGCCGACGATGCCGAAGCGCCGCCCGTCCTCCTGCCATTCCCACATCTCGGTGTGGTAGCAGGCCCAATGGGGCGAGCGGCGCGCGTCCTTGCGGCGGCGGACATGGCTCACGATTGGTTTCTCAGTAAACCAAAATCATTGCTCTGAAAGTTTTGTGATCCCTTTGGATTGCAAGAGATTGTTTGAATGTTTGAAGACAATACTGAACATGATGACCATCAATCTAAAATTGTCTCCCTACTCTCGAATTTCAAGCTTTTAAAGATCCTCAGGACACAATATTTCCAGAATGTTCTTAACCCATTAATTTTGTATAGAGATTTTCTTCAGGAAACTTTTCATTCAGTCTTTACAGGATTATGAATCTTAAACCGCTAGACTTATCATAGCCAACATACTTGAACCTTGTCCATTAAAGAAGGTTCTGAAATAAGAGATTCTAGAGCCTGTGAGAAAACTATCGGAGACTCAGAATTATCTCATCAAGTATTAGAAAACTAGAATTTATTCAAAGATGATTTCAGTTCAGATTAGACAGGGTAAAAGAAACTGACTCAGATTTTTCAACCATTTCTAAGACAATTGAGATGACTGATTTTAAAGAGAGACTGAAATGATTGATAGAAAATTGAAAAGACTAAGATTGCTCCCCCTGACAATCAGAATATATGGACATAAGAGTTCAAGCAAACCTAAGGACATTAAGCAGACCAAAAACTTTATCTCCCCCTGACTACATAAATCAACTTCCCTTGGTACTTGGCAGAGTTATAACACTCTACGCATTGTGGCAACTTCTAGACAGACCTAATCTATCCTTCAGAGGACCACAATTTGATATACCATAGGATAGTTAACAACAAGTAATGAAGGAGGAGCAAGATTTGACACTCTGAAGATAGATAGTGGGGTTAGCACCCCCTCACTTATTGCAACTACCGATCGAAACAGACAACTAACTAATATCAAGAGCGGTTAATAGATTTAGGATGATCTGAAAAGGCCTAACTCTCTTCTCAAGGTGGAGAATTTTTCATGATCTAGTGGTTTAGTGAAGATATCTACAATCTGATATGTTGTGCCTACATAGATCAATTCAAAAGTTTTCTTTGAAATCTCATCTCCTATAAAATGGTGTCTAATGTCAACGTGTTTTGAGCGAGAGTGTTGAATTGGGTTTTTAGACAGGTTTATAGCACTGGTATTATCACAGTAGATGGGTGTGCAGCCAAGATCTACATTATAGTTTTGTTGCTGGTGTTTAATCAATATGACCTGTGTGCCACAATAACCAGCAGCTACATACTCAGTCTCTACAGTTGAAAGAGCTACATAGTGCTGTTTCATGGAGGCCCAAGAAACCAGACACCCACATAAGAATTGACAGTATCCACTAGTGCTTTTCCTATTTAGTTTACACCCAGCATAATCTGCATCAGTGTATGAGATCAAGACTAAATTGCATGATGCAGGAAACCATAAGCCTAAATTGTGTGTGCCAGTAATGTATCTAAAAATTCTTTTAACGGTAGAAAGATGAGACTCTTTAGGATTGGCTCGAAACCTAGCACACAAACACACACTGAATTGTATGTCAAGTCTGGAAGTAGTGAGATAAAGCAGTGAACCAATCATACCTCTAAAGTTTTACATCCACTGATTTACCTGACTCATCAGCATCCAAGAATGCACTAGTACTCATTGGTGTAGCCATGTGCTTCAAGTTGTCTATGTCGAATCTTTTCAAGACTTCTAATACATACTTGGTCTGGCTAATAAAACACCCATCCTTCATTTGTTTGACCTGCAAACCAAGAAAGTATTACAAGTCACTAACCAGGCTCATTTCGAATTCTTTTGACATTAAACTTACAAATTCATCTTAAAGTTCAGAACATGTAGAACCAAATACAATGTCATCAACATATACCTGAACGATGATGATTTTCTAATTCAAATTTTTGGTCAAAAGGGTCTGGTCAACTTTAGCTCTACAGTACCCTTTACTGAGAAGAAAATCAGTTAATCTATCATACCAGGCTCGAGGGGCTTATTTCAGTTCATACAATGCTTTATTTAATCTGAAAATATGTTTAGGTTGCTGCTGTCATTGTTGTTGTGGTTATCGGACTTTTATATTTGTAAATTCTGGACTATCATTTATAATGATCACTCTGATATATTTCTTTTAGTTGCTTCAGCACTTTAACTTAATTTCCTGCTCTAATAAATTTTAGTATGCGGGGTGTAATTCCAATTGTTTATACACCTCCTCAACAACCCCCACTAACCCTTTAGGGGTCTCATCAGCGTCTTGGCTGGCATCCCCAGTTCTTAGTAGTGGTAATTCGATACTTGTATCAGGTTATCGGTATCCTAAGCTCTAGGTCATTACATGTCTCGCACTATCTCTGCCAGGACTTCCTCCCAATGGGGGAAATTGATCAGGTCACTTACTTCTAGGTCACTCTATTGGAATAGGAAGTTGACTTCTTCCACTCGCATCGAGGCTTCAAACTTAGGAAACACAAAGGTTTGAGTGTCTGGGTGCCACAGCTCGATCAGCGTGCCTAAGGCCTCCCAACTCCACCTCATGCTATGGAAGCACTTTCCCATGATGACCATGCGCGTGAGGTGCTGTTGATGCATAAATGCCCTCATAGCCGGTGCCATGGCCGCCAATAGATCATGGAGCCAGCCGTAGTGGTGGGGATGTCTTGCCCTCGGGAAGGCTGGGACGGGCTACAACAATAGGAGAAGCGAATAATCAATCAAAAAAGCCATTTTTGAATCAAAAATAACAGACACACACAAGCCACACCCCTACCTGACCATTCTTCACTAGCACGCTCAAGTGTCCCTGCATGTCGGAGAGGATAGTGAGCTCTCTGCTCCTGGATGGATTGGACGAGGAAGATGCCATCTCGCCATTCTTCCCTCTTTGCTCCATCGTGAACCCTGGCTTGATGGCAAGGGGCACCCATCCTCCTCCGTCTTGGGAAAACCCATGGTAATCCCTACTGAAAACCCTAAACCTCTATAGCGGGGAAATACACACTTGGAAAATCACGTCTCATGGATGGGAAACTAAAACTCAGGTCATGAGATTCTGGTCACGTGACGGGAGTACTGCCAACTAGAAACAAGGTCGGAAGTGTCCCCTGATATCTTAGTCCACGTCTCTAGTGTATCCCTACTTGCCCCAGGCAGAAACTAAGACACCATAACAGTAACCACAGAACAAGGGACTAGTCGGGGCCATGCTCATCAGCACTCGTCCGTAGTCCCTGACCATGTGTGCACACACTGACCGACTACACAAAGTTAGGCCCTCTAGCTAGTTTTCCTACCGGCCCAGACTCGAGCCGCTATAGGGGAGGCCCTATGGCAACCAGCCTAAAAATTATCTCTCTCAGGTGTAGCTCTTTGCCTACTCCCAGGTGGGTCAGCACACATGTCCCCAGTCAGCTACAACTAGTGGGGGCCACTAAGCAGATGACTCTCGATGGAAATCACTGAAATACAGATAGACTACTCACAAGCCAATCATAATTAGCTCAAAAAATGGGTGGTGCAATGCCACTGAACTCTAGGTAGTTCACTAGACCCATCAAACCTAACAGCCATTGAGTCACAAGACTCGAGGTCAAGGCCGTCACGCAAGATAGCTCCATGATGTCAATCTGGCCTATCCATAGGTCAGAAACCACGATAGTATAATTTATGAGGTGGTGCACGATCGCCAAGCCTAATCCCTTCCAAAGGGAGCTAAGAAACTCTCCAGCCCCAGGCTGGGTGACTGAACTCACACTCTAAGGCCATACGCATGGCCCACATGGGAACCTCTTACTGGGAAAGCTATCAGCATGCTGGAATAGCCCTCCACACTTAGGCCGATGCACGGGGACTCAATTAAGTGTAACACGGAAGCCAGGAACACAAGAGTGTCACCCGGACCCATAAAACCCATGGGCATGCTAATCGTGGTGAATCAACACCTTCGGACACCCAAAAACACGGTCACAGTCCCCACGGGGTGTTCGGGACAACCATGAGGCCAAAAGTTGACCATTGCGTCACAATCGGGTCGACCGAGGGGCCATACGGCTAACATAGGGTAGATCAGTTGACCAATCCCCTGGGGTAGGTCCACCAATAGGGGCGATCGACCAGCCCCAAGTGAACGGTAGACCATCCAACGCCCTTGGCGAGCCCGGCCCAGATCGATCGATCAGACCAAACCGGTCGGTCAACTAAAATGGCCAGAATGGCCCTCCGTGGCAAACGCCATTTAGTCGACCAATGCCAACCCATTGGTTGATCGAAAATGGCAAAAATGCGATCGAACTCAACCCCGGACTCTGGTTCCACACCCACTCGATTCCCAATCGAGGGGAAAATAATGGGGACCATTCCTCGGGCACCAAAACATAAAAATGGAAGGAAATAAACAGCAAAATATCGATCGATCTGATGAAACCATCACATGCCCTAGAAACATGCTTTTAACCTCCCGACGTAAAATAAAGCCCGCTCGGCTCACCATAGGCTACCAAATCCATGGGAAATGAAGTACACACATTAGGGAACCATTCTCCTACCTCATCCAACAATTTCACATGCTGTGGACGTCGATCCATTGCAAGATGCCTCGTGAACCCCCGCCAATTCACAAACTTGTAACGAACTCCACCGAGTGCCACCACCCCTCGATCATCAACCTGTCCTCGCTCCACGCCCTCGCAGCATCCCCGCCTCGCCCTCCTCTACCACCATCAGTCACCCGGGGGAGAGGAGAAGAGAAAGAGATGAGAGAGAGGGAGAGAGTGAAAGAGAGAATAGGGAGAGAGAGAGGGGGGGTGAAAGGGTTATTTATAGGGTTTTGGGGGAATTTTAATATCCTAAAAATCTAAAAATAGGGAAAAATACTTCAGATGATCCTCGAAAAATGCACAACACACCTGTAATGTCCCGGAGCTCGACAACGTGTCAGTTTACCCTACATAGGGTTCCGAAGGCTCGTCTGATATACAAAACTCACTCTGGGATCTGCAAAGGCATTCCAAAACCCATGGATTTAGATCCAAAAAATGTGAGATGTTATAGTCCTCCCATCCTTACAGAAAAATTTAAGGCAATCACAAACTCAAGGGGAAGAAAAACACATCCAGCTGGCAATGCTCCCATAGCTCCAACCAAAACCTTGATACACAGAAAAACACCGATCCTAAGGGACACAGCCAGACCCTAATCATGAACAAATGCCTTGCTCCACACAAAACACATCGATCATCAGAGTAGGCATAACACATAAAAGGGTCTAAGCCTGGCATTGCCTCAACCATAACAAACACCAAAAATGGCATCACTGCCACCATCTCACTTACCGAGGAGACGCAATCCTTGTTACGAGAAATAGCCACCGATAAAATTTCATGCTCAGCGGACCAATCAAACATCAACTTCACATTCTGTTGACTAGTCTCATGCCCTGCACGAGAGATAATCATCACTTAGCCTCACCAACTTACACAGTAATCCTAACTAACTGTGACAAATCTGTCTGCTCCACGCCATGCACCAAGTCACTTGGCAAGTTGAACTCCAATAATGGCATTGGGCTAGCTCTACCAGAACACAAACATCAACAAATCTCAGATCCAATCTCGAAAAAGACACATCTTAAACTTGGCCACCAAAGGCCTCGCTTGCACGTGGCTCTCGCCATTCTCAACTTGCTACAACTAGCATCTTCTATCTATGAAAGACCATTCGCCAGTCACCAGATACTCGTCAACGGGAAACCATACTTGCTCGCCTTCCTCAGGCCCAGTAAGCACATTCCAAATCATGACAGGCGATCCGTTGACTCTTATGCTGACCCTTACCCCAACTTAAGTCAGTTTTCATATGGACACCGCATTCGATCACGATCCACATGCCAACTGTACCCTCTCAAGGGAGTATGGCGAAACTAATTGACAAGATTCCACAATCCTTGGTCTACAATAGCACTAGACTCAGACTTACAGGGAAATCCTCCCATGCTGGTCACAATACCAAGGCTCTTATCCAACAAACTCCCTCCAGGGACCTCCATACATAGGCACCGTCCATCACACAGACTCAACCAACCTTCATCACAATTATTCCAAATGGACACCTACCAATCCTTGGCTCTGCTCTCACCACAGAGCCACAAGACCACCTTAGTAATTCACGGCACACATATCTCTAGGATAGAAAAGTGTCATTTGCTACCATGGCATCCTAGTCGACGATGCCATGACCAATGCACATGGGTCCCCAGATAGCATAGACCTTGCCATAGCTAACCACTTGGCTAGCCTCACCAACCGCTCGTAGCCACCAACTAGGACCCATAATCAACTGCCAGAGATCACATCTCGTGAACCATGTTCTGTAGCACCCTGAATAAGATAATAGGAAACGAATTTCCTAAATAAATGAAACCCCTAAATTTTTATTACAAGGAGGCCAATAGAAAATAGCATACACAAAGCCTAACTCACAATAGTCCAAAGACCCATATACCTTTAACAGGTCTTCACCCATATATATATAAACCTATAGTGCCTTAACCCATATTTTTCCCACGTATGGCCCATACCATATATGTGGTTTGGGTTGGTCTTGAAGGCCCAAACCCATCCCACATTCAAAGAAGAAGAATAAGAAAAAAGAGAAAAACTTTGATATTTATAAAAAATCTAGAAATTCAAAAAAATACTGAAAAATAGAAAATCACATTTTCGCGATCCCCGGAACGCACCGATCGCAACGGTACCACTCACGCCCGGGTGAACGACCACGTTCGTCCGCAACGACGTGCCGAAGGATTTGTCGGAAATTGGACCAGAAATCGAAAAAATACGTGGAAAAAGTCGCAGAACGCCTCCGGGCCCCCGAAACGACCCCGGGTCGCGCCGATCCGACCACGAAAGATGTCTGAAATAAAATTTCAGACACGACAGAGCCAGACGCTCCGATAAAATAGATCTAGGATCTCAAAATAAGGATCTGAAAGAGTGTGGGACATCACATTAATTATCGAAATTAAGGGCCCTGCGGCCTAAGAGAACTAATACTAACTGCGCGAGAGTAGGGAGGAATAAGTCACACTAGGGCCGGCATCGGGATGCGAGTCATCGGTCATGTCGATCACTCACGGACCCCTTTCATGTTCGGATGAAGGTCCGTAATGGAAACTCGACGGAAACTGAAATAAATCTGTTCAAATGTCTGCTGAATGCACGGCGATTCCAATGATAGGTCGAAAAGGATCCGGCCTAAGAATCGAATCCAGCTTAATCGGAATGTCGGCCTGAGGCAAGGTCGAGTCATGGCCATATCGGGATAATTCTCAAGACTCAAGCCCGGCCTGCGAGGGCAGCATTATTGTTCCTTCAGCACTGGGTCACGGGGAGAGACGGGGCTGCGATATGGACATTATTTATTATTATTATTTTCATACCTGGGACTTTAATTGAATAATCTTATTGTTTATTTCTTTTTGTACATTTGTGGGTGATTTTCCTATTTGTCTGTTATTATTACTATTATTGTTATCTTTGATTACAGATCCTCCTCATTTTTGTTTATTTATTATATGTTTAGATCTATTTATTTATTATAGCCCCCCTTTTTATCATCATTATTATTTCTATTATTATCATTATATATATATTATTGTTATTTGTTATTTTGGCCATTATGGTTGTCATATTCCCTTTTTGTTTATTTTCACACTTTCTATATGGAGGAGTGGGCCGTTGGAGGGCCGAGGAGGTGTACCGGGCGAGCTGGGGCTAGTGTGTCGGTGAAGGCACCAAAAGGGTGCACTGAGGAAGGCAATGCAGGCGTGCCGGCGAAGATCCGGGGAAGAGTGTGCCGGGCAAATGCGCCTGGGGTGTGCTGGGGAAGAGGCACAGGGGCTGTGCCGCTAGAGGGTTAGAGGGGCTGTGCTGGGCCGGGGAGTGCACTGGGTTGAGATGATAAGGGCATGTCGGCCAAGGGATGCGGGGCTATGCTGACCATGGGATGGCCAGGGTGTATCGGGCGAAGGAGGAACAGGCCAGTGCACACTAGGAGGGGTACAAGATCCATGCAAGACTGTGCGTGCAAGGGATAGGGTCCGTGTAGCCAAAGGCTGAGTCTGTGTAAATAAGGGGTGAGTTCTATGCAAGCTGGGAGCGAAGTCCATGAAAGCTAGGGGCAGGGTCCGTGCAAGCTTGGGACAAGGTCTGTGCAAAGTTCACGCAGGGTCTGTGCATGTTCAGGCAAGGTCCGTGCATATTCAGGCAAGGTCCGTGCATGGTTTCTGCAGGCTGGGATGAAGTCTGTGTAGGTTTTAGTTGGGCTGAATGAAGGTCAGTGCACATGTGCACCAGGCTGAATGAAGGTTGGTGCACATGTGCACCAGGCCGAATGAAGGTTGGTGCACACATGGGCCAGGATGGACTGAGGGCGTGGTGTGCCGGAGAGAGGCTCAGCTGAGGGGTGTGTCGATGAAGTGGTGTTGAGAGCGTACCGGGGAAGGATACGGCAGGCGTGCCGGGGAAGGGGTGCGATGCGTGTCGGCCAAGAAGGGGGCTGTGCTGGCAGGGGTTGAGCTGGGCGTGCCGGTGGAGGAATTGAAAGAGTGTACTGGGCAAGCATAGAACACAATTTGTGCAACGGCAGAAGGTAAAAGGAGAATAATACTGTTAGAGCCAAAATAACATTATGTTATTTTACCACCAAAATTTCACAGCCCGTAGTTTAATATGTTGTAGGTATACATACACACAGGAAATGACTCCCAATGTTGCCCATCCTCTCATTGCTTCACCCTCCCTTGTTTGCCTATATTCTGCAAGACACATATCAACAGTCATGTACAAAGCATCGGATATGAGTTTATAACAAGGCAGAATCGGGGATCGGCAGTCCAAAAGCCAATCTGGATCGGTTGCATCGGCCGATCTGAGCCGATCCCTAGTCAATCCTGGCCTAGCCTTGTTTTAGAGGTCTTTGTGCTCTTATGTTACTTGACAAGGGGTTTTATACAATTTGTGGCACCTTTACCTTTCCCATCTATTGAGGGCCTTGAGGCACCTTTTTCTTTCTCCTTTTGCAGCCCGGACAGAATGAGGAGGAGCTCTAGCTCGTGGCCGATAGCGAATGAGGTGGTGGCCAGTGGCGGAGAAGGAGGTGGTGACCGGTGGCAGTGATGGTTACAGCAGAGACGTCGACGGCAAGTGCCGATGGCGACCGTGCGCGTAAGTTTTTTTTTTTTTAGTTCCTCCCCCATTCCATTTTTCCTCTTTTTCTTCTTTTTCATCACCCTGATGCTTCATTTCTTTTCTTCATCACCCAAATACTTCTTCTTTACCTTTTCTTCTTCTTTTTCCCTTTTTTGGGTGTTGAATGGTGCTGGGATTGAACCAGAACGGTGCCAGTACCGGGTTGAATCGGACGATCCGGCCTGATTCGGCCCGAGCCGAGCCGATACTTGGCCGATCCAACTGACCCCGGTCAAGACTTGGGATAGGCCGGCTCGGGATCAGATTGGACCGCCCAAAATCCGATCGGTTCGGCTGATCCAATCCAATTCTACCTTCCTTGTGTGAAACAACCAAACACAGAGTTAATAAAAGTTGCATTTATGATAAATGAGTTTATGATAATTGATAAGTGCCTTTATGATGACTCCATCTGCATTTTCATAAGTTGCATCCAACCAGGGTTGAAGAGACAGATACCTAGTAAATTGGGGCAAATTAGAAATGCCAGAAAGGATATGCAAACAACAAAGATGAACTTAAAGTGACTGTAATAAATGGTCTAAAGGAATTTACAATGGCCTGCACCTAAGCATAAGCTGTGTTATTAAACTAGACTGAAGTTGGAATGGTAAGCTGTGGGTCAAAGGTGCCCTGCCCTCCACAGGCTTTACCAGTGTCAGCCACTGTTGTCCTTGACAACTGAAAAAGAACACTAGCAATTATGCCGAGTGAACAGTTCCAAGCCGATAATGGTCAAACTTCTAACTCTTAACACAGATCAGCAAGACACCAGGTATATCCCTGTTTTTCAAGGTACAATGAAAAGGATTCACTGACTCTTAAACCACCAATTCAATTCAGGTGGTATACATAAGCAACATCTGGATACCTGCAGCGGGGGATGGCGAGGTTGGGGGGAAGAGGGATAACATCTAAACAAGAGCAGTACATGCACTTTATGAACAACTTCCACTGGGAAAACGGTTGAAACAATCAAGAATCATTATGTTTTATGTAGTCCAGGGAATTAATTGTCCAACAAAGCAGCATTTCTCAAAGTATTAAATGATTTCTACATTTATCACTAAAAGTCATATTATTCCTCTCCCTGGCACACATCAAATTGAGTGACATCAATGGCATGTGTTGCAAAAGTAAGCAACAACATCACTGTCTCAGAAACTATGTCAACAAAAACGGTAACTCAAGACCACGCTGAAGTAGCACGTTGTCCATGCTTTAGCTACGTAATCAGTTCAGTATCATAAAATCATAGTCAGTAGTCGACTGCGACATGTGTCACAGTTAAGCACCATCAAACTTTATCTTAGCATCTTGCTGGTGTTCTTCTCCGTCGTCAAGTCACTACAACCTTTTTCGTGAGAGTAGGATCGAACCCGCGACCTCCCCCCTCCCCCCGGGGGGAGGTGGTGAGACCACCCCGGAAAGTCGCAGGCTCAAATTAACCAAACTCCGCCCCGGTAAGAGGTGAAACAGATCAACCTGAGTCCATCAGAATTTGAAATTATGCAGCCATTTTTTAACAATACATGTTTGATGACAGTTAAATCTGTTTTTTTTTCAGACTCTCAGCAACCATTATTTCAGTTTGCTTCAACTTCAGATGAAGAAAAATCATCGAGAGCCCATATCTTAGAATCTATTCTAATCTTTATCATGGATCTAGCCACCGAAATTTTCTTAATATTTCCAAACTTTATGCCGAGTGATTTGACTTCAGATGGTCGGTCACAGTCGGCACGAATTGAAAGGCCTTGCCCACTTGATCCCTACCCTGCGTTTGAATGCATTCCATGATCCAAGTACTTGGACAAAGTGTAGCAAGCATCTGAATGCCCATCAGCATGAAGCAAGCGCTCTATAAAAGCTGTTTAATGTTGGCATATTAGCATGGATTTAAATGTTATCTCTGCAAATATGGGTCATCAAGAGACCCAATGATATGATTCTGTTGCAAGGAATGGCAGCAGTGCCGGTGTAATATTGGCATGGCATGTCACTCTTTCCCTCTTTTCTGATTTTCGGATTGGACGGCGAACAGTGCCGGTGCTACGCTTGTGTGTTTCAGATCAGATGATGGAGTAAGGGTGAAATGGCAAGCCCCACTCTAGCATTCCCCCTCATGAAGTACCCAAACAGCAACGCAAGCTTCATAAGTTAAGATCGACTAAAAACCATTGGCTGCTTGTTAATCAATGCATAATCAGCACCATACGGTAACCCATGATATGGGAATAAATCGACTGTAAGCTTTCAGGATCGTAAATGATCAAGGCTTCTGTACAATGCTCAAGAAAGGAAAAAATGTGAGATGAGTCAATTGTTAATGCAAGAAGGATCAGTTATGAAAGGCTGGTTAGCTAATGTGATCTTCTCTCTCTCTCTGTGTCTCTTTCTCTCTCTAGACAGACTCTGATGTGTCCTTCGTGTCAATTTTGCCATTACCTGTGACGGCTTTTGGCTTGGAAGCAAATGAAGCCTGCCTTGGAAGGAGCTGCTTGCTTGCAGTTGCAGGTTCCTGCAAACCCTGTAGGTTGAGGGACGTGTAGACCGACATCCCACCGAGGGCAAGCACAGCACCGCAAAGGCTGACAACTCCTGGATCGGAATTCAAAAATAAATAGCCGCCAAGCACAATCACACATGTTTTGAATTGGCCCAGAACAACATGGGAGGTTGCTGATGTTGCACTGTCATACAAGAGAAAAAGGAAAAAAAAAACTGGCATTAGCAGGTACCATATCAACATTAGGCATAACAATTTCCAAGCAAAAAAGGTGAAGGGGGCAGATGAAAGATCTTCATGCCTGAGTTCCCTTTTTTGGTGTAAGGGGTTACGTATGATGCATCAGATTTGTAAAACTGGAGATTCATTATTATCTGGTAAGTGATACTTACCGCCGAACTTGCTTTACAGTTCAGTAATGTTGGACTCACATAATGACAGAAGAGAGCAAACTTTTGTTCTCATTATTTGCCCACATGGTCTACTATATTTTTTTTGACATGCTCTGCCTGGCTGGGAATAATCAGGGAGTCCATTGAAATCCCACTTGCCCCCTTCGTTGCTTCAAAAGGTTACTAAAACAAAAATCTCAGCCAGAGAAGCTTATAGTACACAGGCACCATCCAGGCTTATGAAGACTTGCCTGTGACAGTTAAATCACCGAGTTTCTTTGTGATCAAATTCCTCAATTTGAAGCACATTCCACCAGTACCCAGGCATGCTCTTACACATATGCAAGAATCTCTTCTTTTTTTTAATTTTTTTGACCACCATCCGAATGTTTGTTTTTTTTGTGAAAGTGGATCACCATCTGAATGTGGTCCTAATTTGGGCTCCTAAATT
>JANBPO010001928.1:0-32455 GCA_024336825.1 Amorphophallus titanum | reverse complement strand
GTAATTATTGGGATAGCTTTCATATCCAAATTTTGAGAAGTAAATAGTAGAGCAAGCTTCTCTCTCGACTTAGACATATTGTAATGTTGGGTTGAAGGGAGCTCCTCAGGGAGTGAAGTTTCAGTTGAAACCTCCCCATTATGTTTCAAATGTGTGGTATTCTATTCGATTGAGACATCATTGCAAACATGTGAAGGGGAGGCATTGTCTTCTTCTTCTATTGATAAATTTGGAACAAGTGTAGCCTGGTGGCAAAACCTTGAGTCCGCTGAGATATTAGTGACCCATGCATCAATCTCCTCGTGCCACCTCAATATTTTAATTTTCTGACAAATGCAACAGAGCAGAGAATCTATTGACAGTGTTGACCTCTGTCTTGGGACTGGAAGGCTTTGGTGATCGAGGTCTATACTCCCGGTGACTGTTTCTTTGATGACCAAGAAGATTACCATTATCCAAGCAAGGCAGCTGATTCGTGTTTTTATTTTGCTTTTCTTACATTCATCTTCTTTGTGGCCAAGCTTGTGGTAGAAGGAACACAAATGTGGCACCCTATGATAATTAACCATTTGCCAAAAACCATCACCATCCATACCGATCCAAAGCCTCTCTTTTCGCTCTGCAGATAGGTCGAGCTCAACATAAACTAAGGCCTCTGAGGTTTCCGTCATTGCAATAGTTGAATCATGAATTCGCAGAACAGAACCTATGTTACCAGCAATGGAATGAAGTAGGTCCTCATGATAGAAATTAACAGGTAGGGATAGAAATCCAATCCACACTGGAGCAGTTGATGGATCAGAATCAAAATCAAAGTTATGTGACCATCGGAAGAACCTGAACAAATATCCTTTGATGTATAAGTTCTTTTGAAGGAGGACCTTAATGAAGTCTGCTTCACAGCCTAGAAGGATAAGAACATGCCGAGCATTCATTCTGCTGATAACAAATTCAGAACACAGTTGCAGGCGCTGAGCAAGGCAGCCTTTAATTTCTAGAATAGACGGGCGGCCATATGCACATTTAGCTATAATGGCATTCTGAAGATGCAAGAAGGATGTCTGGATTTCTTCTTCGGAAAAGAATACCGCAGGTTCTCCTTGATCTGTAAATGCTGGAGGCTTCACCTGGAATGAAAGACGTGGACGATGCTGGGAATCCATAAGAGTTTGAGCATGTGATTTGCGAGGAGCGGCCGGCGGGGCATTTGGGCAACCAACAGTGTTATCCCCCACCACACTGGCCATGGCCGGCGAGGAGAGGGACGCACAGTGAGATCTCGACTAGGGTTCTCACAAGGGCGACAGCCGTGCCGCCACCGCTTCCTGGATTTTAATTGTCTTTCAAATATCAGACTTTCTTGAACTTAAACACCATCATCATGCTATTTATACGATTAAGAGAACCAATATATTTTTCAGCATGTTAAATCTATTTTAAAATCATATTATCAATAAATCCATATATGATTAAGCAAAGGATATTAAAAATAATGATTCTATTTCATGAGCCTATATTTCCTATTTAAATCCTATTACTTCATGATATCCTTACATTTCATGACTCTAACATCTTTCTAAAATTGTTAACAGATTAGATAGCATTTATATATATATATATATATCAAACGTGGTCGCCTTAACCACCACGTTCTTAACGTGGTGCTCTCGACCACCACATTCTTAACATGGTGCTCTCGACAACCACATTCTGAACGTGGTGCCCTGGACAACCACGTTCTTAACAGAATGTCCAACATGATAAATAAGCATGATTATGTTATTCTAACTGGATCAATATGTTTCCAACGTATTAAATCTGTCTCAAATCGTGTCATAATGCAAATCCACACAAGATTAAGAAAGGGATAATAAGAGAATAATTCTATCCCTCTTGTTATGAATGCGGTCTCCTTGACCACCACATTCTTAACATGGTGCTCTCGACCACCACGTTCTTAACGTGGTGCCTGTGACCACCACGTTCTTAACCAATCATGTATTTTGTGTGACTTTTGCTCGTTCGTCAGGTCCTTTTGAATCACCAGATCGTCATGACTTATAATATGATATGGGTCGTGAACATATCTTATTAACATCGAGACGTGGAACACGTCAGGAACTCTAGCTTGTTAAGGAGGCAAAGCAATTCGATATGCGACTTCGTCAACCCATTCTAGAACTTCAAAAGGGCCAATGAATCTCGAAGTAAGCTTGTCTTTGATATCAAATCTTCTTATTTCACAACCTGGGAAAACCTTAAGTAACACATGGTCTCCAACTTGAAATTCCATGTCTCTTCTTCTATTATCGGCACATACCTTTTGCCTTGATTGTGCCATTTGGAGTCTTTCTTTGATAAGTTGCACCTTCTCAGTTGTATCCCTGATAAGTTCTGGGCCTAGAAGTTGTTTCTCCCCAACTTCATTCTAGCAAATAGGTGAATGGCAACTTCTCCCAAACAATGCCTCAAATGATGCCATTTGAATGCTAGCTTGGTAGCTATTATTGTTGGCGAACTTGACTAGAGGCAAATGGTCATGCCAGCTTCGACCAAAATCTACAGCACAAGCCCTGAGCATATCTTCTACCGCTTGATTGATTCTTTCAGTCTGGCCATCAGTTTGTGGATGAAATGCAGTGTTGAAATTTAGTCTTGTGCCTAAGGAGGGTTGTAGACCCTTCTAGAAATGTGAGGTGAAACGGGAGTCTCGGTCAGATATAATCGTGATAGGGACTCCGTGATTACTACGAAAGCAAGGAAAGCTTCACAACCTTACGAAATGAGTTTGCAAGTATGAAGAGATGAAATAAGGATAGGATGCTTCCTATATTTGATGTCAAAGAAAGAGAATTTTGGGAGGTCAGGCTTGTAGAAAGAGATCCGTTGATGACGACAATTTATATCGGCATAGTGTTTTAATAGCCAATTTGTGTCTAAGATTGCATCGTAGCCTTTCATGTCTTGGCATACGAGATTTGCAGGAAGATTGTGACCTTCTATGATTACCTCACTATTAGGGTAAGGGTATTTAAGCTCGATTCCAGAACCTAAAGTTGTGGTAATAGTAAAATCGCAAGGCAAAGGAATTGATGTAAGAGGTAAAGTTTTCACAAACACAGTGGAAATGAAAGAATGCAAAGCCCAAGTATCAAATAAAAAAAAGGCTAGATGTGAATAAATTAGGATAGTATCTTCCACCATGTCACCTTCTTTTGTTGGCTCATCATCCATGATGGCATTTAAACGACCTTGCCACCTTCATCCTCCATCATTCTTGGAAGGTTACTCCTTCATTAGTGGGCAATCAAGCATCCTGTGCTCACTACTGCCACAGCGTACTCATGCGCCGAGGTGCTTCCACCACTCATCAGTAGTGTGTCCAAACATCTTGTAGAATTTGCAAGTCTCCATGACTTGCTTGTCCTCCTCCTTGACCCATTTATTTTTGCCATTGTCATTGTCATTTTGGAACCTCTTCTTATTGTCACGGGATTTATAAGTCCCCATGGTGCTGAACTTCTCTTCTTTCTTCCCTTTCTTGTCCTGCCGACAACTTGACTCATCATTCTTTCCCTTGAATTTCTCGACCTTTTCAAGAGTTCTCTCACATAGATGAGCCCTATGGACCATCTCTGAATAAGTTCAGATATTCTGTGGCCCAAATTGCTTGATAAAAATAGGCCTCAATCTATCCATGAATCTATTGGCCTTTAGTAGCTCCATGCTGACAAGGTGTAGAGCATATGGTTCAAGCCATGAGAATTACAATTCATATTCAGCCACGGACAATATTCCTTCCCTCAGGGAGGCAAATTCTGCCACCTTTCTCTAGCGGACATGCTCCGAGAAATATTTCTCACAAAAGAGCTCTAGGAACTCCTCCTAGCTGATTTGTGCATTTGACAGATGAGCTGATGTGACTTTCCACCATGTATAAGCATCACTGTTGAGTTGAAAGGTTGCTAGTAGGACCTTCTCCCTCGCCACCTTCTCATACCCCGTATAACTCCTCCACGAGTCAGCCATCCACCACTCCATCCCCCACATACCAACCCTCCATGAATCAGCCATACACCTCCACATGTCAACCCCCCGCATGTCAACCCTCCACAAGTCAGCCCTCCACCTCCACATTCCCACATATGTCCCCACCTGTGTCTCCACTGCCGGTCAAGGAAGCACCACACCCCGAGCATGTGGATGCCATCTACATACCCCCTCACCTCACTCTACATATGCCATCACCAAATCCCTCAGCCACTTGCCATGCACCCTTGCCTACGCAACCTCCACAACCATCTCCACCACCTCATACCCCTCGGCATCCACCTTGCCCAAAGTGGGCTCCTCACCCTCTATTGCCAGAGTGCTTCACAGATATTTTTAGGGCTTTGATGGCCACCCATGTGTTATCACTCCCTCCTGTTGTGCCTTGTTAACCTGCGGTCGGGAATATGCTTTAGTTCTGTGATTTTCACCGTCAGCAGGGGCATTTGGTCGAGGATTGCCCCACATTCTGGGAGTATATTTATGGCCCGGAAGATGATAAGAGGATCGATTGGGCCTTATTCATGAGGTCATTTTACATCTTCGCAGCAAGCAGCAGCAACAAGAAGCGCCGCCTAGCAGCTGTCTCCATTTCAAGGCCAGGGGCACCCCTGTGACTCTTCATCTAGTGCTACACTCACTCTGTCACCTACACTATTACCTTTGCCATCTCCTATCCAATCTCCGCAACCTCCACAAACCCAAGCCTCCACTCAGGCCAATGCCTCCCCTTCTTCTCCCGCCACCACTTCCACTACTTCTATCCCTAATGTCGCTCGACGTGTTGTGTCGATACGTCGATGGTGGGCACCACGACCTCCCTCTTCACCCTCTCCACCTCCATGTCCACCACCCCATCACTTTCATCACCATCGCCTGCATCTCCATTGCCATCACAGTCATCTCCATGCTCGCCATCTCCATTGCCATCTCCATTGCCTACATCTGCACTGCCATTTCCTCCATCGCCTTCACCATCTCCGCCGCCTTTGCCATCTCCTTCACCATCGTGGCCCGAGCCTGAGCAGGCTATACTCCCACCTTCACCTCTGCCTCCACCTTTACCTTCACTCGAGCCTATCATCGCCACATCACCTACACCTTCACTTCATATCGCCATCCCCATTGAAACCTCTACACCATCAGAACCTATTACCTCCACTTCTCCATCCACTTCCACCCCACGGAATGGGCGTGCATTGCCGTTGGTGCCCCGCGGGTCTGGTCCCCATGGAGACAGTAAGCCAAGTCAGGACAGTTCGATGCCGGTTATGCATTTCAAAGTTCAAGAGTTTATTTGCTAGATGCCGATACGTGTCCTGGTCATGGGCTATTTCAGGGATGATGTGCATATACTTCCCATGACGGTTGCCAAGAAGAGTTCACTTGCCTTGGTGCCAGTTTCTTCAAGAGCGAGGTCGGTGGCAATCCCTTTGCTCACCGGAGGTTCGATTATTGATGTTCTTATTACTTCTCACTCCATTACTGTTCAGTTCACTGGCCAAGAAGGGCTCTCTACCCGTATTGTGCTAACTCATACGGCTGCCAAGCAGATTATGGATTCCATGTTCAAGGGTCAATTCGTCGTATTCTTAGTATTCTCCAAGGACATTATGCGCACCTTATGCAATCTCTCTCAGTTTATTAGTATGCCAGCCACGTCAACGCCGTGTATTGATCTCCCTTAGTTCCATCCTGCCCGTCTATCAAGGGAGTTATATTTCAAGACTAATTTTCGAGTGGAGTTGCCAAATCTCAGGATCCGTGTGCCAGGTTACAGGACTCCATGGTTTTCTGATGCTCATCCATCTAAGGAGTTCACTGTTCAAGAATGTCCACATATTGTTAATACTAGATGTCTATGGGCAATCGCCCCAATGAGGCTGCATATTCATAGATGGTCTAGGTCATCTGCCAGATGGGGAAAAGTTGAGTTATATGTGCAAAAATTTGAAAATTGTGGATATAATGCAAAATTTTAAGCTATGAGTGTCAGTATTTAAATGTTCAGGAGGCCGATGGCTATAGAAGATATCTTTTGTAGATGCAAATTCTAAAGTTGAATGTAAATGTATTTTTTGAAGAATGCTGTAGATGTAATATCTAGAAGAAGGAATATATATGACAATCTTCCAATACGGGGAAAACTAAAATGAGGGGGATCATTGGAGTGACCTTTTGGAAAGAAGACATAAATGGAAAGGGAGGCAGAGGGGAAGGGATAGGTGAAGGAAGAGAGGAGGAAAAGGCACCCCTCCCTCTTGATGGGGAAGTCCTTTTGGATACAAAAGAGGAAAAATAAAGCCAGAAAAAAAAAGAACAATGGACAAATAAATAAAGAGAAAGAGATGTCTTGATGGGGGGGGAGGTGTTCCTACTGTGGGATTCTTGTGACCCAATAGTGCGCTTCGGGGGATGTCCCATTATTTGGTCTCTTGGACTCAACATCGGGTCATCCTAAGGTGGCTGTCCTCTTGGTAAACTAAGAACAGAGGAAGGAGAAGAAGTAAAGGAGAAATAGGATGGAAGCCATCAGTGGTCCTCTCTTTACAGGGCCAATCTTCTAAGTAAATAAATAAAAGAAGATGAAAAGAAGTAAGAAAGAAAAAGAGATACAAAGGGGGAAGGCATCATTTTAAAGATGCCTAGGCAGAGCGAGTTGGCTGACTCCCTTACTGTATGTGGACTGCCTTGTTGGTGAGGCAGGCATCTCAGTTCTGAGACGGTTAATTTTTATGTTTTTTTAAACATTTCATACATATGTCCTTGGCAAGTGATAATGCTGTGAACTATTGACGTCTCACATTTAATTATTAAGGATAATAATAAAACTGATTAATGAACCTTGTACCTTAGTATTCTGCAACTATGTTTTGAAGAGTAACAATATGCATAAGAAGCATGCAGATGTTGAAAACGTTGTACATAAACTTATTGTTAAAGGAGAGCATTGGTCTGATCACTCATAATATGGTCTTCATTTCACTATTTTCTGATATAGACACACAATATCCATCAAATATGGAATAAGTTGGATGACAAAAGGGGGATCAAAAATGACAAAGACAGAAGATTATGGTTTAATTGTGGGAGAAGTGTTGAACTCGAGTTATCTATGGTGCCATGGAGCTGAGGGATTCGTTGGGTCCACAACATGTGAAAGAGTGGGTGGGGGGACAAGAAAAGAAGATAACCATAGAAATCACAAGGGAGTAGGAGGGACAAACTTGTGAATGTAAGTTGTAATTTCCAAGGCCATACAAACTAAATAATGGGGGTAATAATGGCCACTTGTCAATGAAAAACTTGTGAAAGACAACCAGGGGGAAACTGCCTAGGCATGAAATAGAGTCGTCTGGGCAGCCTGCCTGGTCACCTAGGCAGCCGATTTTTGAAACACTGACATAGGGGGGCCAACACGCTGCTGAGATTCCCGAAGTTAGGATCGGGGATTTCAAAGAGGATTGGAGAATTGAGATCAAATTCAGGACCAGCCATTGCAAGATCTTGTTCAACCTAAAATCCAATGAGAAAGCGGCCAATCTTGGCGAAAGTGGTGGTTTTGCCTGTCCTTGATTGAAAAAGAAAAATAAAGAGGATGGTGACAGGAAAGAAAGAGGATGGAGGAAGGATAGAAGAGAAGGTGGACAAGGGAAGAGAGCATACTGGCAATGTGATTTAGTCCGCGGCAGGTGTGAAGGGCATGATGAGGGGATGCGGCATCTTATGGCAGGATGCAGCAGCTGGTGTTAGATACGGGAGGATGTTAGGAAGATGCAGTGGGTAAATGGCAGGATGCAGCAAGCAGGCAATGGCATGAGAGAGGTGAAGGCTATGGCAAGAAGCCCATTAGGGCTCCCCTGTCCATCCCCAAACAAGTATTCCTTTATTATCTGGAGTGGGGATACCGTAATCGACCGACTGTTGGGCGAGCGCCAGCGCCTCGCTCTGGGCGAGCGTAAATCGGTCCACGGGATTGAAGACGGAGGGCGGAATCGTCGTGTACGGGTCAGGTGAGAAGAGTCCGAGTGCCGTGCTGAAATTCTGGAACAACTGCATCGTAAAAAGATTGATACCGGTCAGCGTGTGCCGGCGGTACGGGGTGCGCGCGTCGAGCGTGATTTTCTCCGGATCGTTGCGGTTGGTGATGATGGGAAACGTGCCGTCCTCGACGTTGGCGATCTGGAACGCGAGCTTGTTCTTCGGCGAGCCGAACGAGTCTGGCATATGGCAGGCTGCGCACGACTGGCTCGTGGGCTTCTCGCCAGCCTCGTCGCTGAACTGGCTGTTGGCCCACTCCATGTAAGTAGTCTGCTCATGCGAGCGGGGAAATTCTTTCTCGGCCTCTTTGCCGTGGAACACCGGGCCTTTCGCGCCGATCTCGAGCGGGAGGATGAACGGCTCGACAGTGTGGCACGAGCCGCAGAGTTTGCTTTGGCCGATGGCGGGGCCAATGAGAGGCGTGATGCCGAGCCCTTTTTCCATGAGCACCCCCTTCACCGGATTCGCCGGCTCTTTGCCGCCCGCCTTGCCATCATACGGCCCGTAAAGCTGGTGCGCCGGGCCGGTTTGGAACTGCGCGTTAAAACTCGCCTCCGTTCCGAGGCCCTGGGGTGTGATGTGGTGGCAGACCGTGCATGAGACACCGTCGCGTGCGAGCGCACCGTAAGTGGCATTGGCGGCGAGCTTCGGGTCAGTGCTATCGGGCGTCGCCTGGAGGATATCAGGCGTGAAATAGCCGGGTTTGCCATCGAGGTGAAACTGCCGCTGGCCCATTGCGCCATGACAACTGACGCAGAAGTCAGCGGTGGAATCCTTATGCGCGGGGCGCAGCGCGCGCTCGAACTCGAGCTGTGCCAGGAAGACCGGGTCCCGTGCCGACTGCGACATGAGCGAGCCGTTCCACTCGCTCCACTCAGAGAGGTTATAGTACAAGGGACGCGCCCCTTGCCCGCCCGCAGCTTCGTTCGAGACGGGAAACATCATCGCCGGGAGGCGATTGTTCTGGAGGTAGCTCGCGTCGTGGCAGCCGACGCAGGAGTCGCTCGTCAAAAACTGCTTTACATTTTTCCCATCTGGTCCAGTCACGGCCGGCACGTGGTTATATACCAGGTCGAGCGGAAGACTGGCCAGCGCGTCGCCCACTTGGGCGAGCTGGGCCGACTCGGCCGCGGCGCCGACGGCGTTCGCGACGCCCATATGCGGTGTGGTGTTGCGACTGGTCACCGGCGTCCGCATTTCCGCAAGCGCCGGCGACGAGGAAAGCGGCGCCTTAGCCGACGTAGCGACACCGACAAAAGCCTTGGGGTTGACGAAGTAAGTGTCGCTCGAGGGTTTGTCCCCCTTGATATTGGCGTAGTCAACGAAGGTCACCTGATTGCTGTCGGACGCCGCGTGACAGGAAAGGCAGAAGGACATCCCGAATTGCGCGAAAGGCGGCGCCGCCGGCGTCACAAACCAAATGAACCACATCCAGCCGTCCGCCGACGCACCCTTCTGTCGAATCATCACGGCGTAGCCGGTGATCTTGTCGGCGGGCGGATTCATCGCGGTCGGATCGGGATTTCCGGAAAACATCTCCTTGATAATCATCGAGCCGTCGGGAATCTCGCCTTTGCGATCGTTTTTCAGCCATGCCACCACTTCGTCCGAATAGTACACGCGCACTCGAGAGTGCGTCATGTACGCCGCGCCGTCCTGATTGAGCAACGGACCCAAGATGGGGTCGGCTTCCAGGTACGGGCCGGTCAGGCGAATGTCCTTGGTGCGCGGATAACGATCGTGAGTCCAGTTCTCGTAGGTGTATTGCTTCGCAAGTAAGAACGTTGAGATGTATCCGATTTTCTGCGGGGACACCGTGATCGTCTGCGATGCAGGGAACAGCAGGCTGTCCAAAAATTCGAGTGGTTATATTGAGACACCAAAAGACCATCAAACCCCTTATAGCACCATCCCAAACCTTTCTCCAATGTTAGATCATAAAGGGAGGTTACAAAGGTCAATTTTGGAGGTCATAGGAAGGCCCCACGAGCACGCCGCGCACGATTCGCTCGAAAAATGTACACCGCGTGAAGCAATCGGTCGACCAATTTTTCATTTCAGTCGATCGGCCATTGTGAACAAAGGGGTGGTCTGGCAAATTTAGGTCGACTGATTCCCTTTATAGGTCGACTGAAATTTCCCTGGATTCCCATTTTCTACAGGATACTTCTACTAGCCAATTTTGGTCCACCAAGATTCCTTTCTGGTAGATTGATGTACCTACAAAACACATTAACAAAGTGAAATCAATGAGTGTTCATACTTAATGATGCCACCTTACCTTAGATCAAAGTCTTGGTGCCTTAGAAAGATCTTTAACCTGTTGATCAGTAAGGATGTGATCAAATTGATGATTTTTCACAAGAATCTTCACAAACATGTCATGAAGCTTATGAAACCAAATTCAACACTCATTCTCATAAAATCACATTCAAGGCCATCAGTTCTCATTCATTCAAGTCATATACCAATTGCATAGCAAAAGAGTAACATGATTCAAGTACATGAAAGCCCATTCCAAATAGACCAAGCTTCCACTAGTTCAAACCACATGAAAGCATGAAAAATCAAACAAACAAAAGGCAAAGTCGATGCAACCATAAACCAACTCTAACACATGAAAGAACAAGTGGTTAGCAAACATAGATGAGGCGACGCATTTACTCAATAGAGCTGACACAATTGCAATAGCAGCAACAAAACAACAACCTCATGAAGATGGCGTCGACGCAATCACCCATTGAGTCGACACAACAGATGCAGCCCAGAAGAATAAGACGCTTTCTTCACCAGTTCAAAATAACAAACACTTCATCAAACACTCCAATGATCAATGCACTAAAAGTCTTTTGTAAATAGTAAAAACACATTGAAATGACATTTTGTAATCATCAAAATCACACACTCAACAATCTCCCCCATTTTGATGATGACAAAATGTTATACATATTGCTCTCTCCCCCTTTGGCATAATCAGAAAGAGGGGGGGCTAATATTCATGGAAGACACGAGCGCAAAACTAAAAATGGAGTTATAACAAGAATGCGTGTTATATGCATGAGGACGTGAATTGAGAAATGTAGTCTTGAACTCACTAGATTAAGGTAGAGCTGAACATATTGATTTTGAACTTGATAGATGGATAAATGACTTGGATAGATGCAAACTTTTTCCTCAACTGCCTCTTCAAAATTCATGTAGCATGTTTAATTTCTTCATAGTGTTGAAAAGTAATTCCAATATCCTTATGTTTAACACTCATTTTCACATCTAAGTGCATGATGATATGTGAATTTGATTTAGCATGTATACCGAAAATTTAATTTAAAAAAATGACAATGCAGCTCCCCCTATATAGGTGCACTTACCACAAATTGCTCTCCCTAAGTGTTTGACATGAGACACACTAGTTGAGACTCAGATGTAACATTATTTACCAAGAAGTATATGGTCACAGAAGTTTCAAGGATAGGGGTTGAATAGCATATATTAACACACAAGCACACAGTGAGACCATGCAATATGCAATGCACAAAGCAACATGAGAATCTCATGCAATATAAGTGCAAAATGCAAGTGTTGTTTTCACTGGAATGATCTAAATGCACCAGATGCATGAAGCCTAATGCTGTCCTAAATGCATGGGTAAAATGCACTTTATAGACTAGTCTAACCTTGGTGTTATAAAAGTTGCATAGATGAAGACTCAATGGTTGGACAAGTAGATTCAAAAGCCATAAGACGGCACCATGACTCATGTGTGTTGACCCTGGGGGTTGACACTCTCAGGTTACCTTCCTAAGATAGATCAAAAAATGCAGACCAAGAACACCCTGATGGAGGGTCGACCCTTGGACCATATGGCGGTCTATCGCGAGACCGCCACTTAATAAAGGCGGTCCCGTCGTGACCGCTATCTCCTCCCAATTTCGTGAGTTGTAGAAGCGTGGAAAGCTTGGATTCTTGGCATCCAAATCCTCACGAATCGAAGTGTGTAGACATGTAAACATGTCTAGGACTCTTTGGGATCGATCTTACCCTAGATTAGGACTCTAGGTTTGAGCTAATCCTTCAAACCCTATAAATAGGTTTCAGAATGGACCTACGCGAACCTTACTTTTGGCTCGCTTGGTTTGATGGTAAGATGATAGAATTTTATGTAAATTCTTTAGAACAATTTATTCCCCTTATTTTGTCTAACATCTCTCCAAATCTCGTGCTAGGAGTTCAAGCCGTTGGAGAGCTAGAAGCCCCCGAAGTTACTGTTTTGCTACAAAGCGCTCAGGAAATAGTGTGTCGGTCCAAGGAAGATCAGGAGTTTAGAGGCCCGAATCGAGGTATTCTTAAGTTCCTCCTTTAGGATAATTTGTTCCTCTTCATATCTTCTCCTTACCCTCTAAATTTCATGAATTAAGAATGAAAGGATAAGGAGTTAGAGTGGCTGAAAGTTGGAGGTTCTACGCAGGGCGCAAAGGAACCAGCACGACCATCCAGCAAGGACTTGGAATTTAGGAACCTTAAATGAGGTATTTTTAGGTTGGTCCGTTAGGGTTATTTGTTTCCCTTTATGTCTTCCTACTTTTCTCCAAATCTCATGGAATTAGGTCAAGAGGTTGGGGAGAACGAGGGACGAGAAGTTACTGATTTAGCACAGGATGTGTAGGAATTAGGTCGTTCTCCCAGTCCAAAATTCAAAGTCTAGAGCCTGTTACAGAGGTAGGTTATCTCATGAATGGCTTAAACATCAAGTTAGGGTTAAAAGTCTTCTGGTCTTGCTAGATTTTAGGCTTTTTACTTAGAGAATTTCATGTTTTCCCTATGCTCACGCATCCATAGTATTTATAGCATCATATTCCTCTACCCTTAACCAAAAGAGGATAATTGTAGCTTAATACATTCAACTCATACATCTCCATGATTTAACTTCACTATGGCATGTTTTATTCTTCTATCTAGCATGTTTTCCATGGGTATATTGCCCTAGATTTGGCCTATACCTCGGTTTCTGTCCCTACTCACAGTAGAAAAGAAACAGTCTCCATGAGATCGCTATCATTAGATAGCGACCTTGCAACTGAGCACTACCACCAGTATGCGGTCCTCATCTGACCACTATTTGATTTATATTGTCTGCACTTTGTTAACTCCAAATAGATTACAGATTAGCCCTATTAATTATATGTTAAGCCTAGGTAATTATGTCTTATTCATAGTTACGACCCTGGATTCATGTTAATGGTTATATTGTATATCTATCATACTAGGTTTCATGATTTACATGCCTTATACACTTATTTTAATCCTATGTTAATTTCATACCAAAACCATATAGTCTTGCATTAACGTTATATTTCATATGCTTTATGCACTTGTTTCATGGATGAATTGATCGACGTTTTCTATACAATTCTCTCTCGTCTTTGAGTCTTTCTTAAGTATATGACACGTATTCCAGTATAATGTCATTAGTTACACTTTGCACATGATAGGCACACTTTCTTGGACTTGTGAACCTCTCCATCGGATATTCCTTCTGTCGGACTAGGAGATCGTGATTCAAGACCTCCGTAAGTCTCCGCGAGCTTGGGATTCTCACTTGGACGTCGAGCTGGTTGTACCCTCAAAGTCTAATGAATTAAAGAGCACATGTTCATACCTACATTTTTTTGTGCCCCGGCTGGTTGCGGCCATCAGGAGACTACCTGTGACGACCCGAATCCCGGATATTGGATATACCCGATAGGACTACCGAGTAGATCGGATACCACTTGGAACCCGCGAAGCCTCCCAAGAGTTGTAAAGCTCCGAAGGGATAAAAGGATTATCGTGTAGTACATTGAAGCCACACAAGATTTTCAAATGGGCTATGGGCTACACCCGTAGGTCCCGCTCTTTTGTCCCTCGTTCGCGACACCTACGGGTGGGGGGTATTTATTGACATTGACAATATTCTTAATACTGTGTTAGCAGGTCTTAAGCTCTGACCGGGTTTTCTTACGCCGACAGAGAAGAAAAGAAAAGAAAAGAAAGAAAAGAATTGTGAAAGCTGAACAAAGATGGGATTGAAGGAAAAGAAGAAAGGAAAAGATGCTCATCTGTGAGAGACAACTGCTAGGGCAGGACTCGGGAAGCTCAAAAGAACATTCGGGACGTCTGAAGAAGGTTACATCAACTCGGCAATGCTATACGGTGAGCCAAAATCAACAAACTCAACGAACCGGCATCGACTCGGTCGTGCCGAATAAACCCTGTATCTCATCCGACGAAGATGAAATTACACCTGGTGGTCCGCCACCTGGTGAAGAAACCTCCCAAGGTGAAGAAATGTCCATGGCCCCTCAAAAGGGCGTGCCGAAGCCTATGTCAGCAGAAAATCCAAGTGATCTGATTCAAGTACACGTCATGCCGGAAAGGTCTATAAGTGGCCGAAAAGCTGCCCAGTCAGGGTCAAAATACTTCGAGTGATAATCCACTCAATGAGGATGCTCCACATATGCACGGAGCAAGTCTGGCAACACAAATTACAGTGCCGAGGGCCAAATCAAGACGAAACCTGAGTAAATCTGACACGAGTTCGACACGTGCCGAAAACTACTCGAAATCACAGATCAGGACTCAGAAATGATGAAATCTACGCACCGAGGCTACTGCATCAAACCCTAAACTACACCAGACGTCGAGATTCCGTCGGGGTCAGTTCCGGGACAACAAGCAAAAAAATTACAAAAATGCCCACAAGATGAGTCGGCGCCCCCCTCTCTAAGTCGGCACCCCTCCTCTCACAGCGTAAGTTGGCACCCCTCCTCTGTGAATTGACACCCCTCCATTGAATCGGCGCCCCCTTCCCCGGTGAATTGGCGCCTACCTTTCGCGAACTGTGGGGCGGTGGGTCTACGCATGGCTGCCCGTCCCATCCCCTGGGCGATACTCTATTTCACTTATAAAAAGAAGACCTACCTTCGAGCATCGTCCACGGAGAAGAAGAAGAGAGACAGAGGAGGAATAGAAGAGCCAGAGGAGCTAAGAAGGAGAAGAGTTAAGGAGAAACAGAGAGGAGAAGAGAAGAAGCGTGCCAGAGAGGAAAGTGAGAGAGGGAGCTATTAGGTAGGTCTCTACTGTAGAATCCCCAAGGGGGCCAAGAGCTTCGTCTGCTATCTTCATTTCTTTCTCTTTTTGTGTGACTCCCTTGTACTCTTCTTTTCTTAAGGAAATGAGATAAACATTGTTGTGTCCTTTACTATCTATGTCTGTGTGTTTACATTCCGGAGTTTCCTCTGCTAAATGTTCATGTAAGTTGTTTGATCTTTTGCCCATTTTCATCGCGTTCCGACAGTCCCCGTTTCGTTGTCGAGCATTGGGAGTCTACATCCTGATCGTGAGGAGGCCTTGCAAGGGCTATATCCATGTCTGTAATCCTTTGGTCATTCGGGAATCAGTAGTCTCCCGCTCTAAACTCCACCGCTAAGAATGGCCACTGGCCAAGCCCGACGGGCGACAATGAAATCCCCTCCCCGGGATTCAATATGGGTTCTATCGTCTGTTCTTACCTATGTGCATAGTGTTTGTGAATGTTCTCGACTGGTAAGTGTATATCTGTGAGCGTATATGTTATGCTAATAATGAATAGATGGATATGCTTTTTTTGGGAGACTGCTGTATGCCCTTTCACCCGTCCCAATGGGTTGTAGGGGTATTGGCACACTCCAAAATGGTATTTGAGTTGTTATTCTACTCGCATTATTGCTTAGTTTATTCCTATATCAGGTCTTGTTAGTCACTGTGTAACGACTCAGAGTTTAGGGTACCGATAACCTGATAATATCGAATTACCACTACCCAAAAATTTTGTATGCATGATTATCAAAAATAACTTTGTGACCCTTGTCACAGAGTTGACTAATGCTTAATAGGTTATGCTCAAGTCCATCGACAAGTAGAACCTTTTCAATTGTGTTTGAGGGAAACTTACCAATGGTGCATGAGCCAATTATCTTACCTTTATTCTTCCCTTTAAACTTGACCATTCCTCCTACCTTCATCTCTAGTTTACTGAACTTGGTTCGGTCTCCAGTCATATGCCTCGAACAACCACTATCTAAGTACTATCTGCTGTGCATTGCTGCCAGGCTAACCTCGTCATCATTGTGAGTCATAAGGCATAGGCCTTGCTCTTCTTCCTCTAAAGTTCCAACTTTAATGTCTTCCTCCTCATCACTCCATGTGCATACCATAGCTTGAGGTTTCTTCTTCTGGACCTTGAACTTCTTCCTCATTAATTCGAGGCAATCTCGAATACGAGTAAACATAAATTCATATAAGGGCAGAATACAATAGTGAACCTTAGCCACCTGACCTAGTGAGGTTGTCCTACGGCGGCGTCCACCGGTGGTGTCTTCTTGGTCCATGGCTGACCATGGGGGGCCTATTGTGGCCCCCCTGGCATCCTCTCACCCTCTCCCTTTGATTCCTTCATCTGTCTCGCTTGCTCCACCACCTGCTCCGACCCCAGCTATGACCAAAACATTTGCTAAAGTGCTCTCCTCGTCCATGGCTCCGCTGGTGGTCAATAGATATGTGCATGCACCTGCATTGACAGACAATGGGGAACCTGCCGTGTTCTTCAATCAAGATGAGATCTCAGCTTCCCTGCAGCCATTTTCCTGCTCGTTGGTTGCCCGTACTCCGCAAGGAATGCCATCTTTCATCGACATCAGAGCTCACCTATCTAAAAGATTTCCATTCATGGATGATTTCATGATAAGTGCGCTGGACAATCGGCATCTTTTGTTGAGGTTCCGGAACTATGAAGACTATTTGACTTTGCTGTTGAGAGAATCTTTGTTCATCCATGGTCAGCTTTTCTGATTTTTTAAATGGACGATGGATTTTTCTCCCAATGCTGACTCCCCTATTCTTCTGGTATGGATAGCCCTCCCTGGACTTCCTGTTAATTTCTTTATTGAACCTATGCTGCGATCGATTGCTGGGAACATAGGTAGGGTGTTGAAGATAGACCCCTCGACTTTGAATCTATCTTATACTAATGCTGCTCGGATTTGTATTGAATTGGATATTTCAAAACCATTGCCCTCTAGGGTGTAGATTGGGGTTCCGAGGGGAGGTGCTTGGCAGGAGATTTATTATCCAAAGCTCCCTGCATTTTGTTCTCATTGTTCCCGGATCGATCATAATGTGGACAGCTGTAATGGTATTAAAGGCCCTACCCAGGATACTTTGAGGCCTGTAGAACACTCCCTGAAGATGCAACTTGGTGCGGACTTCAAATCCAAGGCAGTTTGGCAACCTGTTTCTCTATCTAAAACAAAAGTTGATGATAAGATTGCAGAGGATATGCCTTTATTAGCTCCAGATCTACCTCGAGTTGTGGGTAACTCGGCCAGTAATTCAGACGTGGAGATTTTAGTTGGAAATCATACTGAAGGATCAACTAAGCCTAACAGCTCAGAAATTATAAACCTCCCTATTGTTCAATCTTCTTCTGAGCAATTACCTGCTGAGTCCCGGTCGACTGAAGACTCTCATTCACTGGATCATACTACTTTCTTGTCAGATCATGCTGTTGGAGGTGAGAAGGACTCAGTGGTTAATACCCATACAGAGTTCCCTTCACTCTAAAATTTTCCCTCAGTTGGGGACATTGTCCCGGTTCCAGAGTTGGCAATTGTTAGTTACAATGACAGCCTCCTGTGGACGTGCAAAATTGCACGCCCGTATGTCCCCGCCAATCCAACAACGACAACAACTTCAACCGAAGAAGCCCTGGAGGACGCGTCCCATCCGGACCCTCCGAAGAGACAACATACTACTTTGAGTTCCAGCTCATGGCGCATACGCCTTTGGACTTGCTTGACTGGCTTAGCTATTGGAAGTATAGCCAGTTCGTGTTCTGCCACAAAGGGATCTAGCCCCAGCATCTCCTTATATGTCCAAGCGAAACAACCTCTGAATTCCTTCAAGAGTTGCCGATACGCCTGCCTTTCCTCTCCACTGAGAAGGGCACTTACAAAAGTAGGCCGGTAGTCGTCCTGGGTGCCGAGATTAACCTCAATCAGCTCATCAATGGTTGCCTGGCCACCGTCTTCTAGTTCCGGGGGAGTCGGCCAGAGGTTGACGAAGTCCTCATCTTCATCAGTACCGGCCTCGTAAGTCTCGAACTCCACAGGATTGGCCTGCTCATAGGTTGAACTCGAGGGAGCTTCATTTGCTTGTTGCCCTCCAGCGGGCGTTGACAGAGGAGATGCCAGGGCATGCCCAACCTCGTGATGGAGCTTGTCAGCTATGGGCTCCTTCTGGGCCTCCTCGCAAGGGGGAGGTAGAGCCCTATGGCATGGACTGCATAATGAACTTGGAAGTCTGGCTCCTGATCATAACCCAACTCTCGAGTGTCTTTGCGGTAGAAAGGCGGTTGCCCCCTGACCTGCTGGGGATTCCAAGGGTGGGAAAAATATGCCTTCTGCGTAGGGTTCGGGAATTAAGGAATTCCTTGCTTCACGCACATGCGCTTAAGTCGGTCTGGCATATAATCCATTCCTTGAACTGGCTCTTGCGCCTCATTAGCAGGGGTGTCCCACCCGAAATCGTCTTCCGGAGGAACTGGTGGGACTAAATCTCCTTTGTAGAAGACAATCGGCCATGCCTGTTTGCCATCCTTGCTTCGACCCTTGCGCCTATAAGAGACTATAAAATTCTTCAATTCCTCAACGCTATATTCCTCCCTTAGAAAGGGAAGCTGGATGCACTTTGGAGGTAAGTGGACACTCTGGTCGATGGTTCGACTGATGAGATTTGCTTCGAAGTCGACATTATGCCTTTCTGGCTGAGTTGGCTTGGAACCAGGCTTGAGGCTCAACTGGTGAAGCTTTAACAGCTCACGGTTGACTGTGAAGAGTTGGCCATCCTCAGGCTCGGCCTCGACCTTTTGCTTCCCATTGTCTTTGACTCTGTCGAGGATTGTTTTGGTGGGCTCCCCGAAATACAAAGAGGCGTCAGCCAGGTGGCATTCATTAGGGTGGAAATGAGCTTGGTCCGTAAAAACGGTATGCTGTTCTCCCCCTTTAGCATACTTGAGGCACTGGTGTAGAGTAGAAGGAACGGCCCAATTTTCATGCAACCAGGGTCTTCCCAACAACACCTTATAAGACGTGTCGGTGTTGATAATATAGAACGTCACTTTGGTGGCAAAGTCACCCATGACCAATTTCACCTCGACCCGACCGAGAGCTTCTTCAGAGTCTTGGTTGAACTTGAGATTTTGACAACGCTGACTTTTTGCAAATAAGGCGCCAAGTAGAGAGACTTGAAAGTTTTTAAAGGCATAATGTTCACCGCCGCCCCTGCATCGACCAAGATTCGGTTCACCTCATGCCCGTTGATCATCCCTTTCATGTATAGGGGGTGATTATGACAAGGAGAAGCCAACAATATGTCCTTGTCGGATAAAATAATATTGGCCGCAAGAGCTTCATATGCTTGGGCCTGCAATTCCGCTACATGGGCTTCTTAGGCCTCGGGATCCTGGAGTACTTTTACAAGAGCTTCTTTCAAGTCCTTGCTCCAAGCAATAGCCTCCCATATGGTGGCATTAGTCGGGAACCGCTTCATGTGTTGAATGATTTTGCGGTCCGCCCTAGCACGAGCTTGTCGAATGGGGGAATGATTTCCTCCAAAGTCTTCTAGGCTCCATGTGGTTTCTCCTGCTTGAAAGGGCGCTCCCCCTCATCTTGCATGCTCGCTCCCTCTTGAAAAAGTGGTGCCAGAGACTCCTCCGAAGCAAGCTGAGACTCGTCCGGATCTGACTGACCCGAGAGACCTTCTCTTTCGCTAGCACTGGTTGAGGGGCTTGCCTACCCTGAGGTTGAAGCTAGCGACGGAACGTTGACTGGAGTTTCTTTCTCACGGAAGAATGAATTATGAAAGGGATGCCTCCTGGCCTTTGGGCTCTCGAACCAAGGCTTGCACTCTTTGAGGATTCAGGTATGAAGGGAATGCCCCGCAATTGAGGTGCAGGGATGGGGCCCAGTTGCTCTCCTCTGAATATTATAACCCGATCGAGGGTTAAAGGATTTTCTCGTCCTTGACTCCGTCCTCGACCACGGCCTCAGTGATTCCCTACCGATCGACGCTGGTATGTTACCATAGGAGCATTATCCTCCCCAACAGAGGCATTTATCTTGTCAGGAGGCGGGATAGCCACCATGTTACATGACAGCTCCTACAATGTTTGTTCAAGGGCCTCCACGGTGAGCTCCTCGTCTTTGTAGAACAGTGAGAGTTCTTCCGGAATTGGAATACTTTCACCCTCCTCACGACGATGCAAGGTCTCCCGGAGCCAACCGAGGAGCCGGGCTTCTGCCCAAACCTTTCCCAGAGAATATATTTGTCGAGTGTGACCACCCTAGTAGGGCAAGGAGGCGCATATTCTTCTAGCTCGTCTATGAGCTTTTGTAACTTCTGCAAGGGGGTAAGCTCCTTAGAAGCTTCCATGGCTGCTCAGCTTGCTTTCTCAATCTTCTCTTCAGATTCTTCTTTCGATTCTTTTCCTGCTTCTTGAGGCGAGCGACCTCCTCTAATGAAGGTGAAGATGGCTTTGAAGGGCGAAGTGACTTGCCCCCGGAGTCTTGTATTCCGCCTGGAGCTGATCGTCTGACATTTTGGAGCCTGCGACCCTCCTTGGAGCGACGCAAGTCCACCCCCCTTCAGCAGGCTGTGGTTGGAAGGTGGCATTAATTGCCTGGACGACTAACTCCGATGGCAATTCTTAAAATTCCGACTGACCAAAGTGGAACCCCAGGGGGTTTTGCGGTGTCGTCAACTTCGTTTCAGCTGGCGGCTCGACCCTAGAGAGTTGTTGAGATCCCCTTGAAACGGTGGACCCCGCTGGCTTGTTGCAGGATTGGACCTTAGGCTCGAGCTCCGCGACCTTGATTTTGCCTTTGTCTATCAGCTGCGGGTGTCTGGCGGCAGCCCTTTCGGGGTGGCCCGACTGGGTAGAGGACTTGGAAGCTCCCCCAGGGACCGAGCTTCGAGGACCTTGGGTTGTAGGCCTGTCATGCTTAGCCTCGCCTTTAAGGCTCGGCTTGAGCTCTCCCTCAGCGGGATTCTTTGAGTAATCCTGCGAAGAAGTCTGCTTAACTGGTAGTTGTTGGGGCTGACTCTGTTGCTCCCGCCGGAGGATCTTCTCAGTAGCCTCCCACAGCCGGCGTCTTGTCATTGAATTGCCTTGAGTATCGATTACCCCCCCTTTGAATAAGGGTCTGAATGCAGTCTTGGACCTCTAGGCATTCTCCAGTTGGATGGGACACCCGCGCATGATATTTACAGTAAAGAGGGTGACTCTTAGTTGTCTCATTGTAATAAGATGGTGGGTCGTATGTCATCACCCGACCGTCCTCTAAAAGTTTATCAAAAATCTTCTCTGTGTCTTCCTTGGGAAAGGAGCACTGATGAGAAGGTCGCCACCCCGGGTACCATAGAGCGGATTCAGGGCTAGGTTGTTAGGAGCTGCCTTCTTCGTCTGAGGCTCGGGCAATTGGAACGTCACTGGCGTGTGGATGACATTGATGGAGAAAGTCATCTCTTCCTGCACATGAGGATGTAGGGGGTGCACCAATGAGTCACCGATGTTAACTATCCCTCACTTAATGAAATCTTTTGCGAGGTCCTTGAAGGATTGACAGTTAAAGATGATGTGGCCCGCTACCTCATGGTAGGGGCAGTAGTCCTGGTATAACCGAGCGCCCGGCCGCTAGTGATTGGGCGATGCTGAGAGGCTCAACAACCCTGCGCGACAACAAGCAAAAAAGATTTGCAGCGTCTGCTCGCGGGGAAAGAAATATAACTTTACGGGCTCCGAATCTTCAGATGAGTCCGATGAGTCTTCTAAAAGCCATCCACCCAAACAGGGTCTCAGTGGGGCGGATGGTGAAGCTTCTACCCCCGGCCCACGTGGAGCAGTGGGCAACTTGGTCGGCCCTTGAGGGAAGGCCGCCAACTAATCATCCACATTCTAGAGGAACTGCAACAACTCTCGCTGCTCCCGCCTCAACTAATAAATCTCCCTGCGGATCTTCTGGAGGATCCTTCTCAAGGCGAGGCACTCCACCATCGGCCAGCGCGATGGTTCAGGGGCAACTCGGGGTCACTGATTAGATGACCCAGCCTCGGCAGCGTTTGAGCTTGAAACTGGGGCCGCCATGAAGACCACATTGGCTGACCGGTTTGGCCGACTCCAAGGATGCGGCTGTGGAGGTTCAACCACGTGGCCCAACATATTTATTAGGCCTTCCTGAATAAGATCTTTGGCTATATCTTTAAAGACATAGCAATCTGCAATAGTATGTCCCAACCTCCGGTGATACACACAATAGTTGGGATCATCTGTCTTGTCTAGAGGGAATCAAAGCAGTAACGAAAAGTAAAGAAATAGACTAAACTCCAGATGGGGGACTCCCAGTCAACCAAACCAAGTGAACAGACCAGAGGGAACCTTCTAACTCAGAGTGGAATTGTTCCTCTCACTCAGACACTGAACGCATAGCCATCCATCATTAGCGGGACATTTGCAGGCAAACCATGGGTCGTGAATGCTCAAAAGATGTGTATGATGCATGCTGGGATAAAATTAAAAAAATCGTTAAAACGAATGCAAAGAAAGGATAAAATATAAAATACTCGAGAATAATATTGCTAGACTGGGATAATTAGGGTCAGGACACTATCCGCAATCATGGCGTGCGAGATAAAACCATCGTCCCCTAACTTTCCCAACCTAACAGCCTATCCGATGATCAAACACGTGCACCTAGATCATCATCATTTTTGTTAAAGGGGAACATCAGATCCTGGAACACGCGAGCAACCAACTGGTTCTCGAGATAATATAGCATAGATACCATATAGTAATGCAATAAGGGCTATAGGGATTGGAATACTTACCTGACTTACCTGACGGAGGTGAAAGGCAAGCAGAAGGACTAATGCTGCAAAGAAGGTTATGAACAAGATTTGCAATATTACCATAAATCAACCATTCAAACAAAAAGACTTAACAGTCGCTTATATCATGCAGCAAGGAAGGATTTCAGAAGCAATGTTATTATTTCAGCACATGAACGATCTTCAAATAGGCCTCTCTATGACTTGAATGGTCTAGGATTGTCTGTGCACTCATGGTTGATTTGAAAATGATCGTGGTCTTGCACGGCTTCATGTACATCAAAGCACTGAATGACCAAACATCAGCCGTCCAACAAAATGACCCGTTAGAAATGGAATGCCTTAATATAGACCGTGCCATAACAGGGGGCTTTAAAAATAAAAACCATTCATCTCCCTCCCTTCCCACCATAACCGATGGCGGGAGGGAAGGGAGAAATGCACCCATTCTCACCTCTCCCCCTCTCAATCTCTCAAACTCTCGCCCTCGAACTCTCCCTCTCCCTCATTCTCTCCCCCACTCGTCCTCCCCCTTTGCTTATGAGAACCAAACGCCAAGCCCACCACCCGTCGATGGCCGGAGAAGGAGAGATGCCGTCGCTGGCAGCCGGGGAGGAGGGACCGGTGGCGCCACCGGTGGCTGAGGAGAACATCGCGCCTCCACCTGCAGCCGAGGAGGAGGTGGCCGGAGCAACTGCTGCCTAGGAAGAGGACACCCCAGCGCCACTGGCCACGGCGGCGAAGGTGAAAATGCCACTGGACCTGGAGGTAGGCACCCTAAAACTTCCCCCCCATTTCTTATTTCCAACCATGCATGCTAGCTATAGGGGGATCACAAGGGCATTCGACCCCTTGGGGCCGATTTGGGAGGCCATGGGGTGATCACTGCCGTCGGGAGGGGACTTGACGCCGTCGTGGAAGAAGGTAGATGGGCGGTTCACCAGGAACCGCCCAGGAGAAATACACGGCTCATATAGAGCCGCTGATGACCTCTGCGGCTCATGGGTAGCCATCCTAGAGCATATGAACCGACATGGGTACGAGACCTAGCACAGTTTTAGGAAAATCGTGACACACTAGAACGGGCCATCTGGTTTCGTGTAGAATAGGAAACAATGAAAATTGAGCGGCCCCCATCGGGCCGTGGACCCTAGCATGGCTAAAGGAGAGCCATGTATGTTCAAAGAATGAGGGATCTAGAGTGGTTAATGGGTAACCGTAGGGACATGAGTGGCCAGAAAATGGCCATGGACTTCTGTACTGGGGCCATATGGAACGGTTGAAACCAAACTGTAGAAGAATTGAGCGGGCTCAATCTAACAGTTCACTTAGCAATTTTAATGAAATGTACTTTTTTCATTTATTCACTTAATGATATGCATGATTACTTATAAGATGTATGCAATGCTTCTAAATGCATGCATGTAAAGCATAGGAACCGGATCGACTGGAGCGACCACAATCCGTTGAGCTCGAAATTGCTGGGTGCCGTGGGCCCCGGTGGGACTGGAGTTGTTGAGCGATCGGGCGTTACGGATCCCGATGTGATTAGTGTAGTTGGCAGTCGGGTGCTAGGGGCACCGTTGTGACTGAGTTGTTGAGCGATCAGGTGCCGAGGGCACCGTTGTGACTGAAGTGGCTAGCAGTCGGGTGCCAGGGGCACCGTTGTGACTAAGTTGTTGAGCGATCGGGTGCCGGGGGAACTGTTGTGACTGAAGTGCTTGATAGTCGGGTGTCGGGGGCACCATTGTGACTGAGTTGTTGAGCGATCGGGTGCCGGGGGCACCGTTGTGACTGAAATGCTTGACAATCAGGTGCCGGGGGCACCGTTGTGACTGAGTTGTTGAGCGATCGGGTGCTGGGGCCACCGTTGTGACTGAAGTGGTTGACAGTCGGGTACCTGGGGCACCGTTGTGGCTGGAGTGCTTGACAGTCGGGTGCCAGGGGCACCGTTGTGGCTGAAGTGACTGGCAGTCGGGTGCCAGGGGCGCCGTTGTGACTGAAGTGGTTGACGGTTGGGTGCTGGGGGCACCATTGTGGCTCAAGTGGCTGGCAGTTGGGTGCCGGGGGCACCGTTGTGGCTGGAGTGGTTGACAGTCAGGTGCTGGGGGCACCGTTGTGGCTGAAGTGGTTGACAGTCGGGTGCCAGGGGTGCCGTTGTGACTGAAGTGGTTGACAGTCGGGTGTCGGGTGCACTGTTGTGGCTGAAGTGGTCGATAGTCGAGTGTCGGGGGCACTGTTGTGACTGGAGTGCTTGGTAGTCGGGTGCCGGGGGCACCGTTGTGACTGAGTGCTTGACAATCGGGTGCTGGGGGCACCATTGTGACTGTAGTTGATGGGCGGCACTGGACCTTGATCCACATGCTCGGGGCCCATTGATAGAGGCAGGGGCCTGGCGCTTCATCTTGCATCGGGACTTGTGAAGTATGCCCATTGCTTGGGTAACAGCACTGAGGGGACGCTTATCGAGGTGGCACTGAAGTGGTACATGATAATCGAGCTAGGGAATCGGGCTGGGCACCTCGATTGAGCCATCTCTAATGTTGCGCGACCATTGGGACAGAGACTGGACAGGGTGCTCTCATCGAATAATGTCCGTGTCGTGCATGAACGCCGAGGCAGAGACTGGGCAGGGTGCTCTCATCAAGCCACGTCTGTGTCATGTACGAATGTCGAGGCAGAGATCTGACAGGGTGCCTCAATCAAGTGACGACTAACGGTGCATGACTATCGAGGCAGGGACTGGTAGAGGGGCTCTCATGAAGCGACATCTGGGTCATGCACGAATGCCAATGCAGGGCCGAGTCGGGTGTTCCCGTAGAGTGACATCTGGGGCGCATGGCTACCGAGGTAGGGCTCGGGCAGAGTGCTTTTGCCAAGCAAGATCTGGGGTCGTGCATGATTATTGAGATGACATACGTTCATCACCACTGGGGGCCGCATTTTCGGAGGTGGGTGTTTGGGCTAGACGCCATATGAGGGATGCCCATGCGGCATGCCTTCGGCGTGAGCCTAGCAAACACACACACAAATCTCCTGGAGGTGGGTGTTTGGGCTAGACGCCGTGTGAGGGATGACCATGTCGCATGCCCTTGGCGTAAGCCTAGCAAACACACACAAATCTCCTTAGCGCGCCTTTGTAGTCTGGGGCTGAGCTCCTTGATGCTTGATCATTGATGATTTTGGACTCCCAAAGGGGGGAATTTATAGGGAAGTTGAAGGGTTGGAATGGGTTTAGGAGAGCTAGCTTGAGGGGTAAAGCCAACCCGCGTAAACCCCAGTGAATAGTAAGGGTTTACACGGACCAGCTTGAAGGGTTAAGCTAGCCCGCATAAACCTAAGTGAATAGTGCCTGGGAGTTGCACGGGTTGATGAGGGCAGAAGGGGTTTACGCGGACTAGCTCATAGGGTTGAGCTGGTCCTCGTAAACCCCTCCCAACTGTAGCAACCCGGGATCCGAGTACCAGAAAGGAACCGACGTGACTCGAATCTCGGCCCGCCTCCCACGAGCTCGGAGACTCGGAAGGGATAAAGGATGGTGTGAGGGTACGTAAGAAGCTAAAATAATTGCAGAGATAGCTCAATGAACAACTAAATAGTAACAATGCAGAAATTAAATAAATAACTAAACTGCTACAATGTCCAGTACATCTCCTGCCCAAATATAAGTACAGTTAACGGAAAGAAATGTACAAGTACGAAAGAAAGTAGGCATACCCCGTCTCTGGCAACTGGCAACTAAGCTCGGCTACTAGAACCACGCTGAAACCCTGTCGCGTCCCGAGACGACCCCGCCTCACCTGAAAACACAGGGATGAGCCTCATTTCATAGGCTCAGTAGGGATCCCGCGGACTCCCACCTCGCACGAAAGAAACAAGGCAGGAACGCAAGCAGTACGAAAGTAACACTACCTAACAGTAGTACGGTAGAACCAACAAGCTGTAATAAATAAACGAAAAAGCTGTCTAAACTAACCGTACCGCACAACCGAACCTCAGCCCGATCAAAACTTGAGTCCGTACTTGCCAGTAGATAGGAGCACCTCCCATTAGAAGAACGATCGGATGCGTCCCCTGACGTCTTACACTGCGTACCAAGTGTCTAGGTACAATGCCCCAGGCGGAGATAAAGACACACCAAGTAACCAGTACCGCAAACAAAGACTAGTTGGGGTCGCGCTCGTCAGCGCTGTCCGACGCCCCCAATCTCGTGTGCACACTCAGACCATACGCCTTAGGCCTGTCCTCTAGCTGGTTATTCCCCCTAAGTCCGGACTCGGCTGTACGTGAGAGCCCTACGGTAACCAGCCTAACAACCGTCTCTCACGGGTAAGTCGCACTACCACTCCCAGGTGGGCCATCACACACGTGCCGTGGGAAAACTACGACTAGTGGACAAGTCACTGGAGGTAAGAACTGACTCTCGGAAACCACAGATCGAAGGGAACGGGGCTGCAACCCACTCGGGCAGCCCAGGCCTAGCGGTCCTACTCTAGACCGTGAGACGACCCACGCGGTCATACATTAGACTGCGAGACAGACACTAGCGGTCGTATCTTAGGCCGCTAAGGGGCGAGTCACGATGGGCCTAGCGGTCTATCGTAAGGCCGCTAGCCCAAGCCAAACGGTCTACACTAAGACCGCGAGGCATCCGCAAACGATCGTACCTACGGCCCCGAGGGAACACGTGACTCCCAACGGTCAGAAACACGCACATCGAGGGTGTAACGATCAAAAATGGGGTAAACAGTCGAAGGACGACCACTAGCCCACGGTTAGCGGTCTATCGTGTGGTCGCTAACCAAAGCCTAGCGGTCCACTATTAGACTGCCTGGCCTGCCAACAATTCAGTAATCTCTAGCGGTCCTACTTAAGGCCGCTTGGGGAGCCTGGCGGTCACTGGAAGGACCGCTAAGCTCGCCCGAGAGCGGAACGGCGGGAAAAACCCCAAAACACCGTTCCACACCCCGATCTTCGCCCGATGATGGGGAAATCAAGAGGAAAGCTCCCCCAACCCTCCTAGCATGCATCTATGGTCCCGAATCGGTCAAAAACCCCACGAATCGGTGGATCCAGCGCTCAAACCCTAAACATGGAAATTTCCCACCCGGTATGGATTAAGCCCCTCTCAACTTCTCCTCGACCTGAAAATCGTGGGAAGGGATGGGATGAGCATGGGGATCCGTCCCCCTACCTTAATGGAGCACGAGCTCCGCTGGATCACCGCCAATCTCGAAATGAAGCTTTTACTCTCACGATCGCCCCGCCTCTCACCGTGAAAAGCACGCTCCCGCATCTGCCTCGTCGCCGCCGCCGCTGCCGGAGTGAAGGAGGCTACGCCACGAATGCCCGGGGAGGAAGAACAGCCGCGGTTGGGGAGGGGCTCTCCAACGGGAAGAAGAAAAGAGGAAGAAGAAGAAAAGGGAATCTTTCTTTTTAGTGTTTTACCAGGGTATGTCCCGTGTAGTTGTTGTTGTCTCTTCTTCTTGCTGTGGGACTTGTGTATATTCATGGATATTGTAAATCTGGACTAGTTATATAAATACCACTATGATATATTTTAAATCGCTTCTGCCCTATTTTGATTTAATCATTGCCAAAAATTAATATTGTGCACTGCGAATTCTAATTTCTAATGCAATCCCTCAACAAACCCCACTAACCCTTCGAGGGCCTCATCAACCTCCTGGGTGACGTCCCCAGTTCATGGTAGCGGTAATTCGGTACTTGTACCGGGTTATCGGTGCCATGGGCTCTGAGTCGTTATAGTTGGTATCAGAGCGGAGTTGGGAAATTGTATCAGAAATTGAAATCTGCATTGATCCAGAGCAAGTCCCTTTTGAGTCGTTTCGTTGCTAGCTTATGATGTTTCCTATGATGCTAATATGTTTTCCGTTGTCATGTTTTCCTAGATTCAAGATGCCGCCTCGAAGGCGTAGAACCCAAGTTCCTCGGAATGAGGCTAGTGGTTCAGCTACTCCTACTGTACCGGTTCCTGCCCAGGCTGCACCTGTTCCTATTCCGCCTGCAGAGTTACCTGGTAGTCGTGGACGGGCACTGAAAGAATTCCTGCTGTTCCATATACCGACTTTCGAGGGTCAATCAGATCCTGAGACAGCGAGGGAGTGGTTGGATGCTACGAGTGTGTTTTACAATGCATGGAGTGCGCCGAGGATGAACGGGTTATGTTGGCCTCTTTTCAACTTCATGGTACTGTACGCACATGGTGGACCTCAGAATGGGAAGTCACCTTCCATTCCCATCCGCTACAACAGATCACTTGGGCTGAGTTTGTTGCTGCATTTGAGCGCGTTTATACTCCAGCCTGCCTGAAGTTAGCCAAGATGTATCAGTTTCTGGAGCTGACATAGGGTGAGATGTTAATGCTGCAATATCGTGATAAATTCATTGAGTTGGGCCGGTATGCACTGCATATTTTTGCCGATGAGACTGTGAGGACTCTGTAATTTTTACACGGACTGAGAGCAGAGTTGAGCCTACCGTTGTTCGCTACACGTGTCGCTAAGCTGGATGCCGCTTATCAGGTCGCTGTCGCACTGGAGTTGGAGTTGGCGAGGACTCGAGATTTCATTCAGACTGGAATGGTGTCATCGGTCATGCCACATCGATCGCCCCACCAGTCATCTGCTTCAGGAGTTTCTTCCACCTTTTCTCCTGCCGATAGTGTTCCTTTCCAGTTATCTTAGGGCAGAGATTTTCGTCATAAGAAGAAGAGGAAGAGATTTGATCAGCCGATGTTTTCTGAGCAGAGTCAGCAGTCCGGTTGGTTTGTTCGGCCGCGTTCAGATTCTGTCATTTTTCAGCCGAGGTTGTGTTCACGATGTGGAGGCAGTCATCCGGGTGTGCCGTGTTCTTTGCCGGTTGTATGTTATCGATGTGATCGGTCGGGGCACATTTCCTGTAACTGTTCGTTGAGGTAGCAGACGATGCAGTTCACTCAGGCTGCGCAGTTGCAGCAGTCGCAGTTCTGTCTTCCGCCGCCGCCTCAGCCTTCTCAACTGATGCCACCATTTCGACCGCCTATTCCTACACCTTCTCAGTAGTCGTCTGCCGCTACTCGTCTGTCGAGAGCCAGAGTTACACATATCACTCGTGCGGAGGCATTGGCATCTAACCTGATCAAAGGTACGATTTTTATTTATGATCGCACAGTGCATGTTCTTATCGATTCAGGTGCGACGCATTCATTTATTTCTGAAGATTTTATTACCTGTATCGAGAGACCGGTGAATGAAATTCCTTGTGACATGCTCGTGGAGTTGCCATATGGTAATTTCATGTCGACCCCTATGTGCTTGGAAAATTCTCCGGTTGTGGTCGATGGTCGGAAGCTGCCAGCGAGGCTTTATGCATTACAGCTAGCCGACTATGACGCGATTCTTGGAATGGATTGGCTGTACACAAATACACCCACTTTTTAAACATTAACATAATAATCTATTTCATTCCTACATGGCCATGTTTCGATGGAGCTACGATTTCCTTGTTAAGCCATTTGAGGACTGAATCTTCAGCTAGAAAAAGATTTTGATACATCATTCTCATTCTTTCCTGAATTTTATTTACTTTCAGGAAGTTGCATTGAAATAAAAGATGATGCTAACAATGCCAAGATAATGTGTAATGTTTATGCAGAAAAAGGTAAATTAAATGGCACCAGAACCAGACACGTGACGTCACTAAGCATGGGAAATGTAAATCAAACAGATAGCAGACAAAAAAATGCACACCAGAACCAGGCACATACAATGCCAATAAGCACAGAAAGGTGGATCAAATTGATAGCAGAAAATGAAAGAAGAACACACCAGAACAGGACAAAAGAAATACCCAAAGAACATAATGCTATTCTGCACTGATGCTCGAGACACATCAGCAAATATCTACCTACTTGACTTCCGGGGTTGAAAGTTCACATCGCAGTTCATGCCGGGGATTCTTTTTAGGTTACAAAGCAATATCAAATTATTCCCCTCCAGTTCACTTTGTTAAACTACTGTTCTGCTTCAGAGACAAACCAAAATTTCTAAGATGTATTCCCCTTCTCTGCTATTGAAGCCACATTTCTTGCATCCAGCAAACTGAGATGCAATTCCAAGTCAACATCTTGAATTTTGTAAGGCTTAGATGCAAAATCCAAGCTGGCAAAATGTGAAGCTATGAAACTACACATCGGCTCCCTTGCCACTCCATTGAGCGATCTACTAACAGCTATTGCTAAAGGCACTCAAGACGCATCAGCAGATATCCACTTGCTTGGCTTCCTGGGTTGAAAGTTCTCAAGGCAGTTCATGCCACACATTTTTTCTCAGTTACAAAGCAATATCAAATTATTCCCCTCCAACTCACTTTTTAGTTTACTGTTCCGCTTCAGAGACAACCATAATTTCTGAGATCTAATGTCCTTTTCTGCTAGTGAAGTCACATTTCTGGCATCCTGAAAACTTTAGATGCAATTCATAATCAAGCATTTCTAAATTTTGCAACTATTAGAAGCAAAACCTGAGCTGGAAAAAAGTATCAAATTGTGAAAACTACACATCAGATCTCTTGCCACACCCTCGAGCAATCTGCTAACAGCTATTAGAATTTACATGCTTTGACAAACCCAACAGATACCTATATGTCATGATTTACATTTTCTTTAGGTTGAAAAATTCAACAGGGGGTTCTGCTAGAAAATACCCTTGGCACATCACTTAATGATTTTCATATTCAGGAGGTGCAATTTGAACAAGATGGACTACACGATAGACAATTTAGGTGAGCTTGGAACGTATAGCATCTTGCATCAGGATTGTTCTCTGCCGGCATTAAAGCTGGGTATACACAACTTGGTCATAGGCACTTCAAGCCGAACAACTGTAATCAGGTTAGGTTCCATTGGAAATAAATTGCAAAATGACATAGTAACTCAAGAATACCTATGGCTCAAAACTACCTACCAAGAATGTCATTCATGCAATTATTTCTCTCTGTGAAAATATTTAGACTAGGTCATTTTCTATAGAATGGGTTTAATGATTTTTCTTGTGCTCAACTCCTAAACAGCAACATAGTTTATCTAAGAGTTTGGAGATGTTTGGCATGGTCTCCGTTGTCCACACTACAAATTTTTCATCATGCTAGTTAGGTAATTCCTAACAGCCCCATTAAGCCCTATCAATCCCCACTTCCTTTTCATCATCGTCACGAGGAACTTAAGACATCCTCATCAAACCCACTATGGATAAGGTTCATAGATGGCAGTATCGACCGAAACCGATACGTTTCAGCCAAAACGTATCAGTTTCGGCCTATATCGAAACCGAAACGGACCTACTCACTGTAGCAGGTCCGATATCAAAAAAAGAGATTTTTTTAATGGTTTCAGACCGAAACCGTCTGG
>JANBPO010001925.1:0-24491 GCA_024336825.1 Amorphophallus titanum | reverse complement strand
AATCCCGGGAAGGAAGAAATGCAAATGCATGCGAATGCAATGCAATGGATGTGATGGATGGATGGAATGCATGAAATGTAAAGAATACGTCTGATGAGAGGACGAGAAATCCTTCCTCACCCAACGGGTGGCCCAATCAATGATAGAAAGAAATGTGGATGAAGTTGAATAAAAGATGGATGGGGTGACGAAAGACCCCTGGCATAAAAATGCCCGCCCATCCATGACGGTGAGAGTGTATAGCCAAATGGCCCAAAGGATAGAGTAAAAGCCCGTGATGAAGTTTCAATAATAAGTGACAATTCCCTTGGAGGATGAAGATCAATAATGTGAGGGAGTTGAATAGTTAAAATTGGAAGCATCGTGTTGCCCAAGGATTGCAGCGTATAAGGAGTGTTAAGCAAAATGGGCATTTGCCCATTGTACGGAGGAATGGGTTCGAGATTTGAGAGTAGGAACAAGGGGTGCCCTGCCCGGCCCTTGGGCATGCATGACATCAAAGCTTGACATCTTCTTTTGATGAGCAGCGGCGGGGACTTGGTCTCTTCAACCACGCTCGGGACAAAAATGCAGATCGGCATCTGGAAAATAAATTCTTGAATCTCGAATAACATGGCCGTGGCCAACTCCTTTTTGCCCAGCTCTCGATCATCTTCAGCACTAGTACTTGCAACAATACACCCATTCTGAGTGGAGGTGAAAGGCGAGGCAGAGGCGAAAGGCTCCATGGGTGGTGGTGTATTGGAAGGTGTAGTGGAAGATGTTGGAGGAAGCACGTCGAGCTTCTCCCCTTGCTTGGAAGCGGACAAGATTGGCTCGAGTGCAAAAAAGGGTGGACCTTGCTCGGGATTAGCCATGGGTTTGGGTAAAGGGGTAGGTGGATGGATAGGCAAGGTTGATTTTGGGGTTATCGGGATAATGGAGGGCCGAGGGGGTGGCCATGGGAGGTTAATTGGAGAAGGTTTGGAGGTGAGCTCGGTGGAGGCTGATGAAGGTATGATGGGAAGAGGTTTAGTGGGAGGTTTGTCGGGGGCTAGTGTTGCAGAGGCTAATGGAATAGCTGGTGGAAGTTTAGTGGGAGGTTTGGCGGAGGCCGGTGGAGTGGAGGCTAATGGTTTAGCTGGTGGAGGTGTAATTGGTGAAGGTTTGGTGTGGAGGAAATGCCGAATGGGGCAAGTGATGTTAGGAGAAGGAGAAGACTCATGACGCGCCGACGACGGTGATCAGAGTATCGATCCGTCGTCATAACAGCAATGAGTCTCAAAAATGGGGGTTGCATTAAGGACAATGGCATCTTCTCGAGCAGGGGATTCATTTGGTGGTAGTGGAGGGAGAGGAAAATGAAAGAAACTCAGAAGGGGTGCTTGCGGAGCTTCATCATCACGTGCCGACTTCAATTACTTACATGCCGACTCTTTATTGTCAGGCTCAAGTGGACGCTGTTGTGGAGGCGTATGAAAGGGTGATGAAATGGAATGGTGTTGTGGAGGATTTTGTGTATATGGGTGCAGAGGCAGAGGGCTATATTGATGAGTGGGATGAATAGGTGGGGGGTGTACGGCGTCCACTTGATTGTCAAAATTTGCCGGCTCTTGCTCACTTGCGCTGATGCCATAGTCATCTCTCTTCTCCTTCCATTCTTTCTCCATCTTAGTGATGTTGTTCAGGAAGGCGTGAAGAGGATTGACTGGAGAAGGAGGAGCAGACCGCAGGCTTGCAACCCTCTTAATTTGTTCCTCCAATGAAGCGACTTTATCAACGAGAACCTATTGGAGGGGTGTAACTTGAGGAGTAGAGGGTTGGCAAGGTGGCCTTGAAGGAGGAGCATTAACGGGTTGACCTAAATGAGGACCCAATCAGGCCGGGTTACAATGAATAGATGGGCCTTGGGGTCGTGAAAGAGGCGGGATAGAAGGAGGCGGGTGATGAACCACCTGAAGAGGAATATGTGTAGAAGGAGGCGGGTGATGGGCCACCCGAATGGGAATATGGCCTGAGCTGCTCCCTTACCCGGCACACCCTGCCTATGCCTTTGCCTGGTACATCCCTACCCATGCTCTGTTGCCCGACACGCTTCAGCTGCCTTTGCCCGGCACACCCTGTTTGTGCCTTCTCGACACATTTCAACCCCCTTTACACGGAGCATTTGCACGTCATCCCAGCCCGGCATATCTCAACTTGTCCCTCTACCCGATGCACCCTTAGCCTGTTTTAGTCCAGCGTCTCCCATTCGCTGATTTCTCTAGGTTTTTCAAAGTTTTGTTAAAGGTGCTGCTGCCCTGGCACGCACCTCGAGTTGTTGGGTCATGTCACTCCTCGTGGGCGTGTTCCCCTTTACACCCCCCCAGCATCCGGGTCCTGGGGAGATCCTGCCGAATTTTCACCAAAATTAACATAATAACAATAATAATAAAAGAGGGGGAAACAATGACGCAAGAGAAAATAACAAATAAATAGAATAAACAACAATGAAGCGGCTTTGTCAAAGCAACTAAGAGCCACAGAGATCCCGAATAACTGAACACCCGCATCATTACGACGGACTGTCGAACATAACCACGGACACGAGCTGCATGAATAAAAGAAAACTAAATCAAAACACTCACATGCATCTCACGAATAAAAGAGCCTCTCTCATGAACATAAGCATTGCATTGTGTCTCAACCTCCACCCGGCATGCATAAACCCTGTCCCATATGCACAAGCCTCAAATCCTCACGAGCATAGACCTTACCCTTACTCCACCTGCCCAGACTTTGCCGCAGCTGCATTGACCCCAGAGCCGATTTGCCCCTTCAACCGGTGCACCCTCAACCTGGCCCAGTGCACTTCAACCCTTGTTTGCCCGGCACACACTTCAGCCCAGCCTCTAGCCGGTATGCCCTGCTTGAGCCTTGTCTGGCACACTTCAACCCTGTCTGCCCGACACACAGTTCAGCCCACCCTCTAGCCAGTACACCCTACTTGTGCCTTGTCCGGCACACTTCAACCCCTCCCGGCCAGTACACTTTTCACCAACCAATCCAGCACATCCTTGATTTACCCTTGCCCATTCTTTATCCTGAACGTGCACTGACCTTATCCCTGTATGCATAAACCTTACCCTCCACACATCTGGCCAGAACCTACACCAACCTCATCCCAAGCTTGCACAGACCCTACCCTATGTGCACTGACCTTAAACCCTCATGTGCATCAACCTTTAATTAGCCTGGGCAGACCTGCACTAACCTTAGGGTAGACCTGCACTGACCTTTCCTTAGCCTGGGCAGACCTGTACCGACCTTAAGGTGAACCTGCACTGACCTCAGCTGCAACCTGCACCGACCTTAGGGCAGACCTGCACCGACCTTTCCTTAGCCTGGGCAGACCTGCATCGACCTCAGGGCGAACCTGCACCGACCTTTCATTAGCCAAGGCAGACCTGTACCGACCTTAGGGCAGACCTGCACCGACCTTTCCTTAGTCTGGGCAGACCTGCATTGACCTCAGGGTGAACCTGCACTGACCTCATCTGCAACCTGCACCGACCTTAGGGTGAACCTGCACCGACCTTTCCTCAGCCTGGGCAGACCTACACTGACCTTAGGGTGAACCTGCACCGACCTTACCTTAGCCTAGCGGCAGCCTGCACTGACCTTAGCTGCAACCTGCACCGACCTTACCTTAGCACAGCTGCAGCCTGCACCGACCTTAGCTGCAACCTACACCGACCTTACCTTAGCACAGCTGTAGCCTGCACTGACCTTAGCTGCAACCTGCACCGACCTTACCCCAGCCAAGGCAAGCATGCACTGACCTTCCCCCTAGCCAGGCCAAACCTGCACCGACCTTCCCCTTGGCCCAGGCAAGCCTGCACTGACCTCCCCCCTAGCCAAGCCAAACATGCACCGACCCTATCCCCATCGTGCTTTAACTTTGGCCCATCCTACATAGACCCTTCCCTAGCCCCATGTTGGCCCATCTGTCCATACATGCCCTCCTTTTCTTTTTTTCTTTTTTATCCTTTTTCTTTCTTTCCCTTTTTTTTACTACTGGCCGCCACCGGTTCGGGCCACCGGTTCGAGTTGAGGAGGGTCCCTATAAAAGGGGCGGGGGAGGCAATGGTTCGCTCCCCCCATCTTTTGAAATTGTAGAAGCCTAGAGAGCCCCCTTCGTCCTCGTTCTTCTTCCCGTTCGGCCTCCTCTAGCCCCGTCATCGGTCGCCACCATCACTGTTGCTACTATTGCTCTGAGGGTGAGGAGACCAAGCCTTGGCCATCCCTCCACCTTCTCTCTTTTTCTTCTCTTCTCCTCCCCCTTTCTCTCTTCTCTTCACTTCGCACGATGGGGCGGCCACCGCTGGGCCCTGGACCTCTTCGCCTTCCCCTTCTTTCTTCTTCTCTTTTGATCCTCCTCTTCTTCTTCTTTTTTTCTTCTCTTCTTCTCTTCTTTCTTCTTCTATTGTCCTTCCCTTGCGGGGTTGCAGACGGCCGCCGGTGCCACCGGATGAGGTGCCTGTGGAGGGGGCAGCAAGGGTGCCACTGTATCAGGGGAATAATTGTGCCACCATATCCAAGCCTAAGGGTGCCATTGGCTCAAGTGGCTGGGGATGCCACTGAATTAGATGCTTGGGAATGCCACTAGACCAAGCGCCCTAAGGGGGGCCACCAGTTCAATGGGCGTAGGGCATCACCGGATCAGCGAGTTCAGGGCGCCATCGGATCAGGCGCTTGCGGGTGCCACCAGATCAGGCGCTTGTGGGTGCCACCAGACTAGTGAGTCCAGGGCACCACTGGATCGGGTGCTTGTGGGTGCCACCGAATTAGCGGCCTGCGGGGATAGCTCCGATCGGGCAGGGTGCCACCGGATCAGCCAGCCAGAGGGAAAAATGGCAGCGACTAAGGCCTCAAGGCCAATGGGTAGCCTGAAAGGGCAAAGAATAATTCGGTGTTGCCGCTTTTGTGCACACCATGACTTTCTGGGGTCGTCACTCCTTGTGGACGTGCACCCACTTCTCTCCTTTGTGCCTCCAGCCTAGGGGAGACTCTATCGAAATTTCGTCAAAGTCCTATGCCTTGTTCATTTAAAATCAGTAGTAGCTTTCTCATTTTGTAGTCTTCTATTACGCATGTAGTCTTCTATTCTGATCATTCGTTTGCTAATGTCTCATAGGAAATGGCTTTCCCAAGTACTTCTTCTCCTTCAGCTGATGCCGATGCCAAGCCTGCCTCTTCTGTTGCTGCCTCGGCCGTTACTTGGCTTAATGTGGAAGACCTTGATAGGGAGCATGTAGAAATAGTTGCACTAGCGGAGTCCTCGGGCTTCGAGACAGACACGATGGAATTCAGGTGACTTGCTCTGACTGATGCGGGCTACATCTTCAATCGAGACAGGGGTTACCGACGGGACTACTTGAAGGACAAACACCTGGTTTACTTCCTGAAGCACTTCAGTTCCTGAGGCAAGCGGGATATTATGGTCGTCCAGGATGTGGAACACGCCGTCTTGAAGTCAAGGGATAGCCTCGCTTGCACAGTCTCAAGGAGCGTGTCGATGTATTTACTGGGAGAACCCAGGGAGTGGAATCCCGTGCTGGGGTTGGAGGATCTCACACTGTCTGAGGGGAAATTAGTACGGGCCCTAGAATTCACACCATCCCACTGGGACAATGCTGCTGGACGGGTGCACAAGGAACAACTTCAATTCTGACTATTCTTGGCCCCGCTGAAATGGGGGTATAGGGAGGAGCCCTATGTTTTGGATTGTCTGGCGATTTGCTTCAAGCATGAACTGGCCGTAGGCTGGTTCACTGATTTCAAGGTTCAGGATGCACACAGCTTCCGGGAAGGGGCGGTGGAGTTCACAGACCATGCGCTGTATAATTATGCCCCGCTGCTGATCAGAGCCGGGGTATATCACAGTGTGTATGCCTCCCGATTCAAGTACCCCATTTCCAAGGGATTATGCTGCTGGATGATGGAGGTCTTCACAGCTCGGTTCCCTCGGCGTTAACCAGTCTATAGGCATTGCCAGGATGTACGGCCTGAACCACATACGGTCCTTCCCAATTGTGTTGGAGTTTAGAACGTGGCCCATCAGGTTTTACAAAGATTCTTTTTACTACATCTCATTGACTTGAAATTTTCTCTCGATGACGTTCTTTTGGTAAAAACGTGTGAGTCTGTTTTGGTATACACGTGCATGTTCGACAGTAGCTTGCCGCTTCTCATCTAAGAGTTCCAATTGGGCAAGTAGCGAGTCGCGACATTCATCAAGTGGAAGCTCATTGTCTAACTGTACCCTGAGCGAAGGGACCAAGATCTCATACAGGACTACCACCTCCATCCCGTAAGTGAGGGCAAATGGGTTTTGACCAGTGGGAGTACAGATTGAAGTGCGATAGGCCCATAGATCTTCAATAAGCTTTTCTGGCCAATCCGAGAACTTATTAGACTCACATGTTTTCTTTATAATTTTGATCAATGTTTTATTAGTGGCCTCTGCTTGGGCGCCATTTCCTTGTGGATAATATGGTGATGAGTGATGCAATGTAATTTTATACCTTTTGTAGAGGTCTTGAAGGTCCTGAGAAACGAATTGTGGCCCATTGTCGGTGATGATTGTGCTTGGGATGTCGAACCTGGCGATGATGTTCTTCATGATGAATTTGTAAACTGTTGATGCTTTGATCTCCGCGTAAGCTTCAGCTTTGGCCCACTTGGTGAAGTACTCCGTCACAGTAAGAATAAAGGATTTTTAGTTAGTGAGAGAGTTAGTATCACTGAGGAGACCAATGATGTCAAAAGCTCACATGGAGAAAGGCCATGGGGAGGATTTTGGATGAAGTGAGGAGGATGGGGAGTGGATCTTGTCAGCATGAAGTTGACACTTGACACACCTATGGACATAGATAGCACAATCCTCTTCCATGGTGGGCCAGTAAAAGTCTTACCGAAGGATCTTCTTAGCAAGCATCTGGCTATTCACGTGGCCACCACACACGCCTGAGTGTGTGCGCCTCCTCAACACACTTCCAGACCTCATCGTCATCAAGACATCTTAGAAGAACACCAGTATGTATTTCCAGGCCACTCTCCTTATAGCTTTCTTATATAAGACCCCTCCAACCAGCATGTATTTCCGGGCTACTCTCCTTATAGCTCTCTTATCCTCTTATGTGGCCTCTTCAGCGTAGGATTGATCTCTACAATACTTGACAATTTCGTAGAACTATGGCTTTTCCTCGTAGGCCAGTTCTGCTTCTAATTTTGGCAACATGACTTCCCTCCTCTCAAAGGCTTCTTCCTCTCGAAGCTTTCTTGCTATTTTTTCCTTGATCCTTACATAGCAAGCGTCATTGACCGTGGGGGCTTGACGCTTGTCGATGGAGATAGACTTAAACCATCTACCGAGAGGGAATCTCAAAGATGACGCCAATGATGCAAGAGCATCGGCCAGAATATTCTAGTTGCGAGGGACATGGACAAAGATCAGCTTGGTGAATAGTTTGGCAAATGCAGTAGTGAGTTCTTGGTAAGGCTTGAGCTTGGGATCGAGGGTGTGATATTTGGTGAGCACTTGGCGGAGAATGAGTTGACTATCACCTATAACTCACAGTTCAGTGATACAAAGAGAATGGGTAGCTTCCAGGCCAGCTAGAAGAGCCTCATATTCATCTATGTTGTTGGTGACTGGGAATGTGAGTTGATATGCCTGTGGGTAAGTGATACCCTTAGGTGACAGGAGGGCAATGTCGATTCCTCTCCCTTGGGAATTTAGAGCTCCATCAAAATATAACGTCCGTATGTGATCATCCGACTGGCTGATGGACATTAGTTCCTCATCTAGGAACTCTGATCGGACAGGATCAAACCTGGGGAGAGGATGGTGAGCAAGATGCTGGGCTATGGCATAGCCCTTAATCACTTTTTACTGAATGTAGGTGATGTCAAATTGAGAGAGAAAACTTTGCCAGCGTGCTGAAGAATTCTACGAGGTTGATGTCATCTCAGCCTCGGCATCAGCAAGTGGCAGTCCCTCAGAGGAGGCCAATGCTCAGGGAGTTGAAGGCCAGGCTCATCTTCCGCCCCAGAATGTCAACCCGCAAGATGAAGAGATTTTCCTCTGGAACCCCCCTCTATACAGAGACATAGAGACGGTTCCGCCCTTTGCCCAAGGGACGACTCTAGGCAGACGTGCCGAAGGAACACTTCCATTCTAATTTGGCACGGAGGCGGCGAACAGCAATATGGGTCGTACCGTGGACCTCACACAATACGATCCTATTATGCTCGCCCTCTGCCACCAGCAGCAAGAGATCGAGATGCTAAAGGTACGACTGGCAGAAACAACCTCCCATTTGTCTGACCTGATCAGGAGCCTCGCCTCCTGGCAGGGCCCGTGTACCAGCTAGTCTTCAAGCATCGGTCCCAGAGCTCCCATGTGTCTAAGCGGGGGAGACAGAGAAGCTGCTGCATCATCGACTAGCCGGTCAGCGAACCAGGGCCTCACATTACGGGAAAGGATGCGGAGGCCCTACTCTTTCCCGAGGGACAAGACTAGAAGGATCTTCGAGTGGGCTTGCCACTACCGCAAGATTTCCCTCTCGGAGTCCTAAAGGCCCCAGGATGCCCGAAGAAGCAGTGATCCTCTCTTCTGTCCCTACCATCGGATATGGAGCCATCCTATTGGAGACTGTTGTTGCTTCAAAGATATTACTCAGGGCCTGATCGAAATGGGCGAGCTCAAGATGGGAAGATACGAGGTGATCCCTCCATGTCCCCATGTAGCGGATGCCCAAGAAAGGGGGATATACACTGTGTCAATCCTATACCAAACCCCTAGAGGGGCATCGGAAGGTGACCAAGATTCGCGATCAGGGATGGAGCAAGCCCAGGCATGGCAGGAGGTCGGCCTAGCCCCCATGGAGGCCGTGTAGGATGATTACCAGGAAGTACCTGAAGAAGTCATTCATCTCTTCACTCCACCAAATAGACCACAGTCTTCAATACCTGTAAATGAAACATCGCATGAGGACGCTACTTACAAATGCCGGGAACACGTCGAAGCGGAAACCGACATAATTTATGATGGTGCCTCCCAAGACCAACAAGCCGAAGGGTCCGCCACCCCTAGGGGCAACCCTGTGTCGGATTGTGGCCGAAGCAACTCAAGGGATATGCCACCGGCGACAGTGTCGACCTTAAAGCCTGAGGAAGAGACAAGTAGCGCCTCACTTCTCAACGAGGCAGAGCTAGATGGAGTACTTGATGTTCTCGAGGTAGAAGAGGAGGACCAAGACTTCGTCAACCTACTCCCAGCTCCCCCAGAAATCGAAGACGGCGGTCAAGCTACCATTGATGAACTCGTTAAGGTTAACCTCAGCACGAAAGGCGACCCCAGGCCAACCTTTCTCAGTGCTCTCCTGTCTCCCGGAGAATGAGAGCAGTACATAAAACTTCTGCAAGAGTTCCGGGACTACTTTGCCTGGAATTATAAAGAGATGCTCGGTCTGAGCCCCGACGTGGCCCAGCACATGTTAGCCATCGACCCCAAGATCGAGCCGGTGAAATAGCCCCCCTGGTGCATGAGGCCTAAACTGATCAGCCAAATTTGCAAAGAAGTCGACAAGCTTATTGACGTCAACTTCATGTCTGAGAACCAGTACACGACTTGGTTGGCCAATATCGTACCGGTGAAGAAGAAGAATGGACAAATCAAGATCTATGTGGACTTCCGCGACTTGAACAAAGAATGCCCGAAGGATGACTTTCTGGTGCCCATCACAGAAGTGATGATTGACGCGACCACTGGTAACGAGGCACTATCCTTCATAGACGGGTTGTCTGGCTACAATCAGATATGGATATCGGAGCACGATCGAGTTCATATGGCGTTCCGGTCGCCCAAGGGGGTATTCCATTACAAAAGAATGCCCTTCGGTCTAAAGAACATCGGAGCCACCTACCAGCGGCAGAAAAAAATTCAAGACATATATAGTGAGTTATGGTGATGAGACGCCACTTGAAGCATGGGACTACATTGCACAAAGATAATCAAATCCGTGACACTATAAGGTTCCAAAATAAATCACTCGACTGCAAGAAACAAAGAAGCAAGTCGAACATGGTTCACACACACAAACAGAGAAAGAGAGAGAGAGAGAGCGCGCGCATAGAACCCAGTAGAGCAAGACAGAAACCAGTAGAGCGAGGAACAAACGGAAGAAGTGAAGTACTCAAACACAGATAAATGATGGAAAAGCCAGACTCCTACCTGGACGCTGCATGCTTCCTTCTTCTGAGCGAACAGGACCATCCCCACACTCGCTTCTCAGCGCCATCGCCTCCAAACTCGGGACAGCCTCCTCCTTTTTGCCCGCAGGCACCTCCTTCCTGGGCGCACCAGCCGTCGACCTCAGCGAAGAGACACCGCCACAAACCCCCCCGCCCTCCTCCTCCGCCTTCTCCCTCACCACTTCTTCCTCACCATCCTCCTCCAGCGCCCTACACCTCAGGAACTGCTTAGAAAGCAGCCACCGGGGCAACAAGCATCGAGGAGAAGGGGACGAAGCCCCACTCCTCCTCTGCTCTCTCCTTCTTCTTCTGCTGCTGCTGCTTCCATCCCTGTTACCGCTGTTGCAGGCCTTCTCCTCTTCCTGTTCATGGAGGACGTCCGCTATCCGCATCTCCTCCTCCTCCTTTCCAGTAGCCACTCCCTCGTCCGGATTGGATTCTCCACCTCCAAAGCGGCAGAGCCGTGCTGCCATCAGCACAAATACGCGCCTCCTCCCCTCCCTCGACGACAAACCCGTTGCCCTTCCCTTCGCTCCCTCCATTCGCAACAGACAAAAAATATGCGGGCAAACCTTCGGACAGGGCTAGGAACAGGGGATCCGGGGAAGACAAAACCAAGAGCTCAGCAGCCCACCACTCCCGGCCACCTTCCCTACAAGTTTCTGTACTGTACCGTGTTGGGTTGCCCCTGTTTTGCTAATGCTGTCGACGGGGGCCGCCATGGGCGGTCGGTTGGGGAGGGATTCGCTGACACTGGAGGTCCATCCCGGGGTCCCAGCAGAGGAAAAGAAGGGACCTTTAGGATTAAATATTGCAGATTCTGCGACTAGAATTATGGGTGGGCTGAGGTGAACGCGGGCGGCAGAGAAGGCGACCTGGAGAGGAGGAGAAGGCGGAGAGCAGGCAAACCATTAGAGCGAGCGCTGCCACCAAAACGACCAACCACGGCACTGTGAAACGGGCTATATTTTGGTGGGGCGGGGAGGGGTGGTAGAGAGAGAGAGAGAGGTGTGGGGAGATTCCGGTGTTTAAACCCCTGCCACTTCCACAGTGATCAGGGAACCCAGAACTGAGGAGGTAGTTCTGGGGCATTGGTAATTTCGTCTCTTTTGATGATCCCCATGTTTGTTCTTCGGGGAGCTAATATCCAGGTTAATGGTAGTGTGAAGAGCGGATGGAGGAAGTGGACACCCCATGGGGGAAAGAATCCATTAGAGGGCTCGTAGGGGAAGATACGTGACGACTCATATAATCCATATATTTTGACCACGATGGACTTTGTCGCACATTCTTCACCATTAAATCTAGTTTTGGTCCCCAAATTTGAATTCTTGGGTTAGTTCAAAGCCATGTTGAGTTGAGTGCCATTAATTTAGGCTCTGAAAGAGGAAGTGGAGTAATTTGTATGTTTTAATGCACGCGGCTCAACATTCATCTTTCATGGTCAAAAGAAATTAAGACTAAATCCAGAACTTGTATGGTTTTTAATTTTTATTCTTACTGAGTTGGTTGATATTTCATGAGAGGGGTGTTAGAAAACGGAGCGCCTTTGGAGATGGACAAACAACGAACAAGGGAGAAAGAAAGGGGAAAAAGAAGATCAAACCACAAGAACACAGATTTACGTGGTTCGGAGGCGATGCGCCTTCCTACATCCACGGCCGCACTTAACAAAATGTTTCATTTGTACAAATATTTCATTGATTTATTTCTGAAGTCAAATAAATTGTTTCATTCTTGTAATAAAATATTTCATTCATATGCAAAATATTTCTGTAACAACTCAAGATTCAAATACCGAGAAAAATCCTGATATTCTTGGATCCTGACCTGTCACCCACGAGCCGGAGACTTGGAAGGGTTAAGGGGACGATGTGGTAGTGTATAAGAATCTAAAATAACTGCCACTCAACAATGCTTAATATAATTAATGCAAGAAATAAATAATTATATAGTTTAACACTTATACAACTTAGAATCTATATGTCCATACATAAGTGCAGTAAACTGAAAGAGATACAAGACCACGGGACATACCCCACCTCTGACAAACTGATACTAACTTTGACCGTCGGCTCCACGCGAAGCCTCAAAAACACAATGTGCAAGCCGTGCCTCACCTGAAAGCAAAAGGGGGTGAGCCTCGTCTCATTAACTCAGTAGAGGTCTCGCGGATCCCTATCTCACAACGATAAACACACGGTGCAGCAAGTAACAAATTTGAACAGTAACTAGAATAAGAAAGAACAGTAGATAACGATTAAAGGAATTAATCTCGCCACACGTGTACCACAATCATTCAAAGCAAACCACATTTCGATCTCGTATAATAGAATACCTTCGGCCGCCCGAATACTAAACCACAACGATAGAAACGAAGGTCGTTACATTCAAGTGACAGGAGCACTACCCACTAGAAGCAAGACCGGATGTGTCCGCTGACGACTTAGTCCATAGCCTCAAGTGTCTCCCTACTCGTCCCAGGTAGAAACTGAGACACCGTATACAGTAACACAAAATAAGGTCTAGTCGGGGTCGTGCTCATCAGCACGTGTCCATAATCCCCAATCACGTGTGCACACATTGACTGACTACACTACGTCAAACCCTCTAGCTAGTTTTCCTCCCTACTCGAACTCGAGCCGCCACAGTGAGAGGCCCTACGAAAATCAGTCCCAAACAGTCTCTCCTAAATCTAGGTCTCCACCACTCCCAAGTGGGTCAACACACGCGTGCCCAAACAAGCTACGACTAGTGGAAAAAGATCACTCAAAGTAAGGATCCGCTGTGAAACCACTAAGGTCTCACCGGTCATGGACACATGCTCATCGCACGGAACACGAGTACAAGTCCGTAAGACACAAGGCCACTGAGGTTGCTATGTCAGAAACCATAAACCAATCACATTTCCCCGCCACGGGGTGTATACACGTGTGGAAGGTGGAAGGGTCTGTCCCCCTACCTGAGATGCCGCTTTACCACCTTAGATCGCTCTGATCGTTGTCGATTCGAGCCGAAAATCGGTGAAGCTTCAGAAACCGCGATCACCCGCACGATCCTCCTCTTCCACGCCCTCACGAGCTGCCTCCCATCACTACCGTGGCCCAATCGCGCCTCCTCGCTACCTGCTGTCTATAGTCGGAGGGAGAGAGGAGCCGCACAATAGTGGAACGGGGAAGGGGAGAGAGAGACAGATTTCGTTTTGTGTTGGGGAATATCACATGATTCTAGGTAAGCGATGATTTCATAATTTTGATTGACGATTCATGGCCCATTGGGTTTCAATGAGTGTGTTGAGGGTCAGGGATCGATTTCCCATGCTTCTTGCTCGCAATGGGGGCGAGTCAGGCGCGGAATCAGACCCGAAGGGGTCTTCCTATTCGACCGTCATTAGAATCGATTGACCAATCAGGTGATTCGATCGATTGATTCATGGCATAAGAACGGTGGGTTATGCAAGTGAGTTCAATCGATCGAACCAAAGATTTCAATCAACCGACTCAGGGAAAAGGTCACCCGACCATGGGGGACAATCAACTGACTCCTGATCAAAAACTTACTGGAAAATTCAATCAACCAATCCCCTTGGGTCGGTCGACCGATGCTTCCAATAGGTTGACTGACCCCCGTGGTCGACCAACCCATTGCTGAAATGGCCTCCAAAGTGAAGAGAAATTTTTGTTCTCTAGCCGGACGAAAGGTCCGATGTAGAGTGGAGAGAAATTTTTTATTCTCTAGCAAGATGGAAGATCCGATCTAGAGTGGAGAGAATTTTTAGTTCTCTAGCCGGACAGAAGGTTTGATCTAGAGTGGAGGGAAATTTTTATTCTCTAGTCAGACGAAAGGTCCGATCTAGAGTGGAGGGAATCTTTTAGTTCATTAATGCGCCGGGGGTACCAGCTGTGAAATCTGAACACGGGGAAGTGGGCCACAAGGGCCAGAGTTGATGTTGCAGAAGTAGGCCGTGAAGACTGAGATCGGGGAAGCGGGCTACGAGAGCCAAGGTTAGGAGATTAGCAAGCTGTGAGGGCAGGAAGTAGGCCGTGAGGGTCAAGATTGGGCTCCACGAGCTAGAACTGAGAAAGCAGGCTACGATAGTCGAAATTGAGTTTATTTATTATTATTATTATTTATTTCTTTATTCAAGCATGTAGGCATTCGTTAGCAGGCATAACATAAATATATATAAGGTAGTCCCCTCTATAGGGGACGGGATAGGGACATCGTCCATGATTCGCTAATGCGGTGCGGGTTACGAGGCACAACTAAGGGATAGTGCACCCGCCAAGAGGATATCGCGTGGCTTGTATGCATAGTTCAAACTTACAATCTTCACCCGAGATAATTCTCTGTGGCGTGGAGGTGCAAACGTGTTAACAAAGACCCTAAATATAGGGATGTGCTGATTTTCTAAGTAACTCTCGAGGATTACTCTAGCGCCTACACATGGGTTTCAGGCTCTCAATTTTGGTAGCTTCGCACAGCCCCCATCTGTTTATTTTGGTTGCGGATTTCACCGTTCGGCGCGAGTCTCCTCATGTGTCTCAATGGGGATTCCCGGCTATTAGGATTCGTCCTTATTATAATTCCATTGTTGATTCCACCGTTTGGCGCGAATCTCCTCATGTGTCTCAATGGGGATTCTCGGCTACTAGGCTTAGTCCTTGTTGCAATTCACTTCACCATTTCGCGCGAGTTTCCTCATTTGTTTCAGTGGAGATTCTCGGCTACTCAGATTCATGCTTCTCTTTTTTTTTGCATCATTCATTTTTTGGGGTAGGCAGTTTTTTCCTCACGATTACCTTTCACGCGAGTGCAGGAATTGAAGCATCCGTAGAGTGCTAAGAAGAAAGTCAGGCAATCCCTATGGTCGAAGACCATTGAACACATTGAGTGTAAAGTAGGGGAGTGTTGTCTCAGGTGTATTTCGTGAGTTGGGCTTAACAATTTAGCCATGACTCTTCCCCTTGACGTGTGCATCCGCCATACTTGGGTTCCTTTCGAGCGTATGCCGTGACGCACGTGCATCCGGAGTCGGGGTGATATTATTTAGCAAGGAAACATGGTCCTAGAAGATTCCAAGGAGGTGTGCTATTCTATACTATAAGCCAGAATGCAAGCAGGGCAGCCAAACAATTTTTTTTTGCGTAAGAATATACTGTCGTTATGTATATGCATCTCGTATGTGCATATAGAATCAATGCAGCAGCCAGGGTGTTGAGGAAGGAGACCGCAAGGGCCGGAAGAACATTGGGGAAGCGGGCTATAAAAGCCAACAGGAATGCCAGTAACAGGCCACAAAAGGCCAGAGGATGCCAGAGACATAGGCTATAAAAGCCAAAATCTGGAAAGCGGGCTGCGAGAGCCGAAATTGAGAAGCGGGCTACAAGAGCTGAAGTTGGGAAGCGGACTGCAAGAGCCGAAGATGTTGGGAGAAGTGACTACGAGAGCCGAAGGAAAGGGTCCTTTTTGTTCTCTGGCCAGGGGGAAGGATCTGAACCAAAGTGAAAGGGTCTATTCTTTTGTTCTCTAACCGGGGAAGGATCCGAACCAAAGTGAAAGGTCTCTTCTTTAATTTTCTGGCCAGAGAAGGATCCGAACTAAAGTGAAAGAGTCTCTTCTTTTATTCTCTAGGCGAGGAAGGATCCGATATGATCGGCCCAATAAGGCTTTACAGGACTCACATAAAATAAAAATTGCTATCATGGAACTGAAAGTAAAATTACGCCAATTCGGATCACTGCTGGAACCTCCGGAGGGGTGAGTCGCCTGATGTCCCCATTATTGTCACTTCTCATCCCTCCACTTCATCGTCTACCTCCACCACACCTCCACCTGTGCCTTCCAACCTCCTTATCACCCACCACCCGTATGAGGCCCCATCTACCTTTACTATACCTCCACCCAACAAACCCCTCATCAGAACCACTATCCCCAGTGTCACCCCTACTTCACGAACTATTCCTCAACCACTAACCCTCAAATCTCTGCTAAAATCTATACCTAACACCATAGAGGTGCAGCAAGAACCGCGGGCCATGGTGCTCCGGAGTGGGAGAATTTTCCACCGCATATTCCCCCAAAAGAGTCAAGCCCCTGAACAGTCTCAGCCAGAGAAAGACAATGAAGAGTAGCCAGAAGAATCCATCCCTGGGACGTAGTATGATTTGTTAAAATATCTGGACAAGACGCCTGCCCGGATCTCCATCCTCGAGCTGATTAAGAGATCCACGTCCCATCAAGAAGCTTTAATCGAATATCTTCAAAAGGTTATGGTGAATGAGAATCTCCTTGTAGAGAAGATCTCGGCAGTCTTGACGTCGATGGACACACAGCCAGCCATCATGTTCCACAATCATGAGCTTGCCCCCAAGGAGGCTCAAAAATATGCATTGTGTGTTTCCATAAAAATTAATGGGGTGTCCGTGGATCCATGTTTGGTAGACACGAGCGCATCGATAAATGTGATCTCCATGAGCACCCTCCAAGTATGTGGGGTTGATGAAGAACAAATAAGACATTCATCAATCACAGTCATGGCCTATGACAACAGCAAAAAGCCACCAAAGGGGATGATTACCTTGAACGTAGAATTGGGCCATGTAACAGTCTTTACAGAGTTCCACATCCTTGATATGGATCCCACATTCAAGGGTATACTAGGTCGTACTTACATTGAAGCCCTGAATGTTATACCATCCACCAATCATCAATCTTTGAAGTTTCCATACAAGGGATGGATTATCAAGATAATGAGCATGCCCCTTTGCCCTACAGTGGATGCTATCACCACCTCTCTACCGTCTGTCTGGCCGACTCACCAGCCCATATTGTCTCTGCTAGATGTGTGTGACCCTCGCTACACACCTTTAACACAAAAGCCGCTTCCAGCATCGAAGTCGTGTAACCCTTCCCATTCTAACGGATGAGAGATTATGAGAAATATCGGCTATCAACAGGGCAAAGACTTGGGGGCACAATTGCAAGGAAGGTTGAGACCACTGAAGAAAATAAGGCCGATCCGTAGAGCTGGCCTGGGTTTTGAGGGGCCGATTGAAGTAGACAGGAAACCCCTCACGTGGATCTTATCATCCCACTTCAAGACGGGGCCTGTCGTTCAGATGGGGGATTGTCCACAAGAATCACATGGGGGGTTATAGAATGTGTATTCAGCTGAAGGATGCTCAAAGACCCCAAAAAGAGGAAAGATTGACGACCCAGACTATGAATGGTACAAATGGTTTGATATACAAGATATTTCCACTGTACTAGAAAGAATGTTCTCTCCTCCACATCTAGAAGTGCTGCCCTTGATCTCCGAAGTGCTAGTGGATACCACCACTATTGTCAGAATTCTGAACCATCCTCGCCAAGAGGACATTGTCATCAACAGGTCGTCTCCTGTCATCAACTTTGCCACTGACGGCTCATTAGCCGTCATCTGTTCTATCCACTCATCTCAGCCTTTGTTGCTATCTTCTTCCTGGGACAAACGGTTGTCTGATGATCTTCCCAGGTCCCCTTCTCTGTTTACATACCTGTGCAGGATTCTCAACCCGCGTCTGGTTTTTGATCATGATCTGCTCTATGAGCCTCTCAACCCCTTAGCCATAATCCCTTTTCTCCCTCCTCCAGGTTATTTAAATGTCGAGGCAAAGAATGTTTGTTCATTAACGAGGATGAAAGGTCCAAGCTAAGGGAATGCTGACCGATCTTACCGCTGATGACACAGGTCAGACCTGAGTTTATTCATCGACATTGGTTACATGTCGAGGCAAAGGAAGTTTACTCATTAACGAGGATGAAAGGTCCAAGTTAAGGGACTGCCGACCGATCTTACCGATGACGATAAGGGTCAAACTTGAGTTTATTCATCGACATTGGTTAACTATCGAGGCAAAGGAGCTTTGTTCATTAACGAGGACAAAAGGTCCAAGTTAAGGGAATACTGACCGATCTTGCTGATGATGACAAGGGTCGGACCTAAGTTTATTCATCGATATTAAATGTTGAAGCAAAGGATGTTTGTTCATTAACGAGGATGAAAGGTCCAAGTCAAGAACAATGTTAACCGATCTTGTCGATGATGACAAAGGTCAAACCTGGGCTTGTTCGTCGACATTAGTTAAATGCCAAAGTAAAAGTATATTCATTAACAAGGATAGAAGGTCCAAGTTAAGGGAAATGTCAACTAATCTTGCCGATGATGACAAGGGTCAAACATGAGTTTGTAGAAAATGGATCTCTGGTGGGACTTGTGGTGATCGTCCTTTTCAGAATTTCATTATGATGAGGGTGAAGAGAAACTTTAAATTACCATATTATCGACTCAAGTGTCCTTTCGAATTTTCACCGAAGTCGACCCCTTCTTGCTTTTGCCCACGTGCCCTTTCAGGTTTTCACATGGTGGGATACCCTATTTTGCCTGCAACGCCCTTTCGGGTTTTCGCCATAGCCAGATTATAGCTATTTTTACCCTCGTCCTAATATAGGAGGAAGGCTGGCGGGGCACCTCTATTTTGAGGCCCATTTTTCTTTTCATTTTTTTTCTCTTTTTTTTGGAATATACAACGAGGGAATGTTGGCAGGTCAAGACGTGGTGTCCAACCCTTGGTGACAGTAGATAGCTATTGGCCAAGGCCCAGGGCCTTATGCCAATAAAATTAGTTTATTCATTGGCAAAGGGGGACAATGCCAACACAAGGGATGCATTTTACGCCGATTCGGATGTATGGCCTGTAATGGCAATATCACAAGACAATTGGCTAGGACACGAGACCTTTCACTGAAAAAGGGGTTTATTCATTAGCAAGAAGGTAATGCTAGCGCAAAGGATGAATTTCATGCCGATTCGGACGTAAGGCCATAATGGCGATATTACATGACAGTCGGCTAGGACACGAAGTCTTGCGCCGAAAAGGGGTTCATTCGTTAGCAAGGAGGTAATGCTAACGCAAAGGATGAATTTTCGCCGATGCGGACGTAAGGCCCGTAATGGCGATATTGCATGACAACCGGCTAGGACACGAAGTCTTGTACCGAAAAGAGGTTTATTCATTAGCAATAAAGTAATGCTAACGCAAAGGATGCGTTTTACGCCGATTCGAGCATAAGGCCTGTAATGGCAATATTGCATGATAGTCGACTAGGACACGAAGCCTTGCGCCAAAAAGGGGTTTATTCGTTACCAAGAAAATAATGCTAACATAAAGGATGAATTTTCGTCGATTCAGACGTATGGTCCGTCGGGGATTTTACATTTTTGAGAGCTCAGCCATGGCGGAGTGCCACTAAACCAAGGTGTATTTCTGTCATTCTGGGAATGTCAGTTGAACTGTGTGGTACAGCTTCATATGCTTTCCATTAAGGGGAGAGAACTGGACGACTCCTTTATGATCTACAAGGATGTAGGCACCCCCTTCATATACTTGACAAATGACATATGGTCCGACCCAGTTTTCAACCAACTTTTCTTTTGGGTTAGAGTCCATCACTTCTTTTCTTTTGACCATTACCAGGTATCCTTTCTTGAATTCTTGTCCCTTGACCAGCTTATCGAAAGCACGGGCCATGCGAGCTTGGTAGAGTTGAATATTTTGTTGCGCACGAAGATGCTTTCCTTCAAGCTCAGTTCCTTCACGGACAAAGACATGTTGCTGTCCTCTCCGTGCCACAATCGCCCCTTATATATGCGGGGGACGATTAATGGACACGATGTAAATCAAATCTTGATCGACACTAAAGCGGCCATCAATATTATGCCTCTGAAGACTTCCAAGTCTCTATATTGGGCACCTTATTTACAAAAAGTAAGCGCGGTCAAGATCTCGGGATTCAATCAAGATTCCATGGAGGCACTTGGTCGGGTTAAAGTCAAGCTAGCCTTGGGCGATTTTGTCACCCAAGTGGCATTCTATATTATCAACGTCGACACATCTTATAAGGTGCTGCTTGGGAGGCCCTGGCTCCATGAAAATTGGGTTGTCACGTCGACTCTACACCAGTGCATCAAGTATGCCAAGGGGGGGAGCAACATACAGTTTTCGCAGATCAATCTCCATTCCACCCAAATGAGTGCCACCTGGCCGACGCTTCCCTATATTTTGGGGAGCCTACTCTAGCAATCCCCGAGCCTGTAACAAACAAAGGGAAGCAAAAAGTAAACTATGAAGCTGACGAACGGCAGTTGTTCACCGTCAACCAAGACCTGGCAAGATTGCACAGGCTAAGCCTCAGGGCCGCCTCCAGGCCGACTCAGCCGAAGAGGCGAAACATTGACTTCGAAGCCAATCTCATCAACCGGGTCATCGACCGAAGCATCGCCTTACCACACAAATGCCTTCAACTCTCGTCCCAACGGAAAAGTACGAAGTGGAGCAATTGAAGACCTTTACAGTCTCATATCAACGGAAAAGAAGAAGCAACAAGGGAAGGGGGGACAAGCCGATCATCTTTTACAAATGTGACTTAGTCCCACCAGGCCCTCCTGAGATGATTTCGGCTGGGATAGTCCCACCAATGCGGCGCCAGAGCCGGTCCAGGAGATGGACGACATGCCTAAACACATCAGAGAAATGTGCAAAAAATAACATATCCCGCAAGTTCAAGACACCGTACGAGCGGCATATTTCCACCAGCTGGGGAATCCTCCGCAAGTCTGTGGGCAGCCTCCCTTCTCCCACAAAGACACGAGGGCACTCGGCTATGACCAACAGAGGGACTTTGAGGTCCACTACGCAGTCAACGCCATAGGACTGCTATCTCCTCACGGGCGAGCTGATGTTGAGCCCAAGGTTGACAACTCTGTAAGGGAGTCCAATGAGGCGTCAATGACACTATCATCTTCATCGGAGGTCAGCAATGACCACCCCTCAGAAGGAGCAGCAGCCCAACCTGCTAACCATTAACAATACGGGACAAGTCCCTCAACTTCAAGCCACGACCAAGAGTGTTTCGAAGGATTTGAAGTCTATCAAAACAATACGGGACAAGTCCCTCGACTTCAAGCCACGAGCAAGAGTGCTTCGAAGAATTTAAAGTCTATCAAACAAACACTCATGACGAGGGAGACTTTGTCGTCCTCCAACCAGTTCCACCTGAGCTTGAAGACGGTGGTCAAGCAACTGTGGACGAGTTGATTGAGATCAATCTCGGAAGTAAAGAAGACTACCGCCCAACCTTCGTCAGTGCTCTTCTTAGTGAGGAAGAAAGGCAGTCGTATCGGCAACTCCTAGAATAGTTCAAGGATTGCTTCGCCTGGACTTATAAAGAAATGCCCGGGCTCGACCCTTCTGTGGCGGAACACGAGCTGGCTATACTTCCAACAGTCAAGCCAGTTAAGCAAGCCCAAAGGCGTATGCGCCATGAGCTGGAATTGAAGGCCAATGCTGAGGTTGACAAGACGCTCGGCGTGGACTTCATAGAGCCTTGCATGTACCCTGTATGGCTCGCTAATATAGTCCCTGTCAAGAAGAAGAATGGCCAAGTCCAAGTCTATATCGACTTCAGGGATTTGAACAAGACATGCCCAAAGGACGACTTCTCTGTCTCGATTACCGAGACAATGGTTGACATGACCACTGGTCACGAAGCCTTGTCCTTCATGGACGGGTCATCAGGCTATAATCAAATCGGCATGACCATCAAAGACAAAGACCATACGGCCTTCTGATCTCCTAACGGGATCTTCAACTATAAAGGATGCCGTTCTGTCTGAAGAATGCCGGTGCAACCTACCAAAGGGCAATGACCAAGATCTTCGACGAGATGCTGCATGACCTCGTTGAATCCTACATCGATGATCTGGTCGTCAAGACAAAAAGGCGAGAGGATCATTTGGCCGACTTGCGTCGAGTCTTCGAAAGGCTCCGACAGTACCAGCTTAAAATGAACACAATGAAATATGCCTTCGGCGTCTCCAGCGGCAAATTCCTTGGCTTCATCCTCAAGTACAGAGGCATAGAAATCGACCCTGACAAAATCAAGGCAATAAGAGGACTCCCTCCGCCCAAGAACTTGACAGAGCTCAGATCTCTGCAATGAAGACTTACCTATATTAGGCAATTCATCTTCGTCCCACGCAAGGCGATCAAGGGGCAAGGAATGGCGGAGTTCTTAGCTGCACACCCTGTGCCAGAAGACTCACCGCTCAACTTTGAGCTGTCCGATGACGAGGTGTTAGTGCCTTCTCAAGAAACCGGAGAACATTATGAAAAAGTCCCACCACAAATGGAGCCAAGCGTCCTCACCCTTAACCTCCCACATTGGGAGTTGTATTTTGATGGTGCTTCCCGGACTATCAAAAGGGCCGGCGACCTCACAGACTTCGTCTCGGGCGCGGGGGTTGTCTTTGTGTCCCCGCAAGGCGGCATTCTCCACAATTCTTGTGCTCTCATGAAGTCGCTGACCAATAATGAGGCAGAATATGAAGCATTGATTATTGGGCTTCAGCTGGCATTAGAGATGGACATCAAGTGCATCAAAGTCTACGGGGAGTCTCAGCTCGTTATCCGATAAGTATTGGGCGTCTATGATGTCCGAAAAAAGGAGCTTATTCCCTACCATGGAGCCGTCATGAGACTCAAGGAAAAATTCTACCTCTTTGAAATAGGCCACGTTCCAAGGCACAGTAACTCCCAGGCTGACGCTTTGGCGAAGTTAGCAGCAGCCTTAAAACTCCCACCTAAGGGAGAATTGAATATCACTGTCAGACACTGGAGGCTAATGCCAAGTGTGCTCAATGAAGGGTCCGACCTCACTATCTACGAGGTCGACAACATTCAAGGGGAGAATGCTCCTGAAGAAGAAGATTGACGCGAGTCGATTATAAACATAAAGAATGGCTGACTCCCTCCTAATCGGGCCCAGAGGGTGCAACTGCTACACAAGATAACATCCTACCAGCTAATTGACGGCCTAGTTTTCAGGCTTGTCCATGAGAAAGACCGATCGGTCCTCCTGCGGTGCCTTTCACCTAAGGAAGCAAAGAGCGTGATACACGAGGTCCACTCCGGACTGTGTGGGGCTCATCAAGCAGGGGCCAAGATGAAGAATAGTATCAAGCTCAAAGGGTTTTATTGGCCCACCATGTACGAAGATTGCAACCAATATGTTCGTACAAGCCACCAATGCCAAGCATTCGGGCCAGTGCCTCGGAAGCCGCCTAACCCCCTCCACCCAACTGCGCCTACTTGGCCATTTGCGGAATGGGACATGGACATTGTGAGACCAATCCCACCATCATCTCAAGGTCACAAGTCTATCTTGACCGCCACTGATTACTTCTCCCGATGGACAGAAGCCGTCCCGCTATGGGAAGTTACGGGGGAAATAGTTGCCCGATTCATAAGGCACTATATCATATATAGATTCGGCACCCCCAATCGGATTGTATCTGATAATGGCACGCCATTCAGGAACAAGAGTGTTTAAGCTTTGGCGGCTAAGTTTCATATTGACTAGAGGACATTATTGGTCTACAATCCCCAAGCCAATGGATTGGCCGAGACCTTCAACAAAACCCTCAGCAAGCTATTGTCCAAGATAATAGGTGGCCGCAAACGAAACTGGGGCAAGAAAGTCCATGAAGCCCTATGGGCCTACCGGACTATTTATAAAACCCCTACGGGGTCATTCCCCATTCTCTCTGGTCTATGGAGCCGAAGCAACGGTCCCCGTGGAGATCGAGCTGGCGTCTTACCGCGTTGCTGTGCACGCCAGACTGTCAGGCCAAAACCAATCCGAAACAGAAAGAAGGCTTGAAGAGCTGCCCAGCCTTGAAGGTGAAAGACTCAAAGCTTACAAACACTTGCAAGTATACCAAGCCCGCATGACACGTGCCTATGATAAGCTGGTCAAGCAAAGGGCGTTCAAGAAAGACGACCTCGTCATGATTAAAGAAAAGGAGGTCCTGGTGGGAAGAATCAGTGGCAAACTCCAGCCCAATTGGCGGCGATCTTACGTCATTCAAAAGGTCGGTGGGGCCTATACGGTCGTCGACCACAAGGGAAATAATCTCTTCCCTCCTCTCAATGGCAAGCACATGAAGCTCTACCATGCGCCACCGCAAGAGTTTCGGCAGCAGTCCTCACAGGACATACCTCTCCCCAGTGAAGGTTCAAGCTAAAAAAAAATGGGGTTAAAAAGATTGATACCCCGACGGACTCAGCCGGCCTGCAAGGGTTGGCTGAGGGCAAAAAGGCCACTGACCTGAC
>JANBPO010001922.1:0-10554 GCA_024336825.1 Amorphophallus titanum | reverse complement strand
CGCACCACCACTCACTCTCTCTCCCTCGTTTCTCTCACTCTCCCTCACCCTCTCACCCTCTCACTCTTTCTCTCTCCTCCACCCCCTTCTTACTCGTTCTGGGCCGTGCCGACCCCGGATCGTGACGCAGGAGGTAACGTTGGACTCGGCTCATCGCGAGGATCACGTCGGTGCTTTCCATTCCGCGGTTGGTGGGACGTGGAGACGGGACGGGTCGGGGAAGGTCACGGAGCTCTGTCATCCGCATGCACATTTTTCGAGGTTATCGTCGCGATCGAGGTAGGGAGATGAATTCCTTACTTTGCTAGGATCACTTTGGTACCACATGTACGTCCATGCGTAGACAGTTTCACCATTTTTCGTGCAAGTTATATTTTTGGGATTTTTAGGCTAAAATACTTGTAAAATTCACCATGGCCATTATATTTCGATTTGGATGCATGCCGTAGTTGTAAAAAGTCGTTATTTAGCTTCCTCTACCCTTTTTCTTTATTTCCCGCCGATCCGGCTCGACTGGAGGGGAGTTCGGCTCCGAACTCGTCCCTCCCATTTTCCAGCTGGTATAACGCGCCTTCCAGAGGCCATTGTACCCATAACAGACCCTTGGGGGTGCGTTATGTTCAGCTTAACGGACTGTCCCTAGTCCATCATGTTGAACATAACGGACCACCTAGGACTGTTATGTAACTGTTATCCCAGTAGGTTTATAGGTCATTTGGCATGACAGACCAGGCCCCATCCGTCATGTCCACATAACGCCCTTCTCCAGGTGCGTTATGTGGTGTAAAAATTGTGGAATTGTCGGAGGTTTATGCGTTCAGGTGACTTTAACGGACCGAGCTCGGTGCGTTATAGTCACATAACGCACCAGTCTTGGCACGTTATATTTTGTATGGTTTCAATGATTGTTCGGGTGAGTATAACGCATAGGGGAAGGCGCGTCATACTGAGCATAATGCCCCAGTGATGGCGCGTTATGGTCTGCATGTCTATGTTCATTTTATTGTTCGGGTGAGCATAACGGCCTGGGGGAGGTGCGTTATGTTCACATAACGCCCCGACTATGGTTTGTTATGCTTTGTTATTTTGGAAATTTTAGAAAAGCATGCATAATCCATGTCTAATGCATTCCATGATCTATTTGTGTTATTTTTTGATCAATGGCTCACTCCTAGAATTCCAATGGAGTGCTTCGACTTTCCATGTGATGGAACCACTAGTCGTAGCCCTAGACTTCTGGAATCGTCGACCCACCCGAGAGAGGTGGAGAGGCAGTCCCGTCAAATGGTTTTAAGCTAGTACCGTGGGTCCCTGGTTGTACCGTAGTGCTCTACTGAGGGGAAATCTAGCTGGAGGCCTGGCTCTAGATAGGAGTCAGTGTGTGCACACGTAGTCAGAGGCGAGGGCTGACACTGACGAGTGTCACTCTGACTAGTTGTCGGTTGGTACAGTTCAATATGCCTCTCGCTTGTCATGTCCTAGACTCGCGAGTTGCCCGAGATGCAGTGTAAGCCATCAGGGGGCGCATCTGGTCTCTCTCTTCTAGTGGATTTTTCCTGTCCTTTCTCCTGTCACTGGAATAGTTGAGTTTATTCTGTTGGTAGATTTAGTTTTTACCGCTAGTTCATGTTGCTAGCTACTGCTCCTATTATTTATTTATTCATGTTGACATCATGTTAGCCGTTTTACTTATCTAGATAGACTTTCCTATTCTAGTCTAGTAGCATGTTGATTTAGTGCATCTGCCTGTTTTATTGTCTAAATGCATGCTCTAATTACATTTTAATTCGTCTGCTTGCATGTTTAGTGCAAGGTAGGGATCCACGTGACCCCTACTGAGTCTGGCTGTGACTCACTCCCGTTCTTTTTCAGGTGATCAGTCCCAGCCGTCCGCTAGCGGTTCTCATGGTTTTGGAGACCGTGCGTAGAGTGCCAGCTGTGTCGGCGTGCCTTTTATATTTTTGTCTGGGGTATGCCCCGTGTAGTTGTAGATATTTTGTTGAAATTCTGATTAAATTTTGAATCCGGTTTATCTGTTGCAAACACATCGACCAGCTCGATTGGATATCCCGTGCAATCCCCGCTCAATACACCTTCCTGTCCACAAATCTGACAATAATCGTGTCGCGTTCGATCACTATCGACGTAGGTATGAATTCTGTGCTGTTTCATTCTTTCAAATCACCAACTTTAAACCGAATAGCGCCACCTTTCAGGCCATGCAACGGGCAATCAATGTCAATTACAAAATGCCCATCATAATAGCCTTTGCCATGTCCATTGTCGATCACAGGACATCGACAGCCTTGCTTAAGAGCTTCGTCGGAACCAGGGTTTGGGGTTGTCATTCCCCATCCTTCTTCGGAGGCTCAACCGGCTTCTGCTGCTGTGCAATCTGCAATTGAAGCTTGTTAATCAGTCCAGCAACTTCATTGAATGGCATAAGTCCCAATGCCTTGCCGATGATATTGATTTCAGCATCGGTCACTTCCAGGCGCTTGGTCTGATCCTGAGCAAAGGCAACTGTGGGCATCAGGAGGGCAGTAACGAGTAAGAGGCGCTTCATTCTTCAATCCTTTATGTGTTTAGTAGGTTCAACCTTCTCACAATTTAATTCCGACTTATTCCAATCTTCATCAGCATATGTATAGTGTGGATTCAATACCACAAATCCACATTTAACGCAAATCTTTTTGCTTTCGAGACGGAGAAGGTGTAGGCGCATTAATCAAAAATCTCCGGACTGGAAAGACAAATTAAAATTCCACCGACCAATGCGGCTACGAGGCAAACGCTATAGATGTCCATTAATCACCTAAATATCCACCAAATAAGAACAATTGTAACCAAACATCCGCCGAGAGATGCAATTCCATCGCCAATTGTCACTTCATTCTCCTTCGCTTACCCATTTGAGCAACCAATTTATCTTTGATTTGAACCCATCTTGCGCCATTATGTACGAACTGTAAAGGCTCGTCTAACCAAATTCGTTCACATTCTTCTTTAATTTGAGCGGATGTCATGATTTGTTCAACAATACAACTGGCCAAGCTAGACAAATCAAATACATGGCTAACATTCCAAGATCAAATGCAAATAAGAAGAACACGGATTGCCACATCAAATTACTTAATGCCTCGCTTCCAAGTAATAATAAAACAAATAATCGATACCGTCAAAGCAAATAGTGCGAATGCTTCATGCCAAGTCATTTACCATCCCCAATCTTTAGGATTCATATAACTTATTTTTCCCGGTTTATATTCATATTTTTGTAATTCTCTAATTCTATTAGCACATTCTGGAGTAATGTACATTTTCTTATTACAAATTTCTTCTATGTGATCCATCAAATTCTTTAATTCTTGCGGCGCAGGTGCGTTATCATATGTTAATTTTACAATAACGTCAATCTTTCCATTCTTTAAAACTTGTTTGATCCATTTTGCTTTCATCTAGATTGAACCTCATTCAACAACATATCGATACATTTACCGGCTCCCCAAGCCAACAAACCACCAGCGATTATTGCTGATCCATAATAAAAATAAATCATTTTACAACCTGTAAAAAATTAAAATTCGGCTGACAACATGCGCCCATGCGTCTTTCTTTAGGACAGGGGGACCGACACCCTGCTAGAAAAACCGTCGTTGGCGGAAAGGAGTGTAACGCCTTCAACAGTCCCCTAACTTCACAACCCCAATAGCTTTCTAACTTCCTCAAACTTATCGACCGGAATGGTTACAATCACATATTCGTCGCCCGAGTTGTCTATCTCGGAACTGTCAAACATGTCAATCATAACTTTCGTAACATCCTGCTTTTTTGGCTTGTCTAAATCCCTCGGCAGTGCCCGCTTACGACCCTCGCCATTCGCCTTGGCGACGCCTTCGGTAAGCTTTTCCGTTGCCTCCGACCCATCCTGGCGCACAGTCTCCAAAGCCAGCCCTGCGCTTACGCTACCGGCTAGGACCAACGCCTTGATTTGCTCGGGCAAGGTCTGCAATTCGAGCACCTGAGAGATACGTGCAGGCGACACACCGACCTTTTCGGCAATCTCCTTAGCCTGCCATCCAAGATCAATCAACCGCTTATAAACTCGGCTTTGCTCGATTGCCGATAGCGGCTTACCCGAGTTGCGAACAAGCTGGCTAAGAACTCTTTCGGCCTCCGATGAATAACGATCCTCTGTCTTAACTGGAATCGTCTTAACTTCGGCTTTGTAAACTTCAATGGCCCGAAGCGTTGCCGCATGTCTGCAATGACCATCGCTAATCCAGGCTTTGCCATTCTCCCAATAAACCGTGAGAGGTTCCTTGACACCAATCATTGCAATCGAGCGTGCCAATTGATCGATGTGGGCAACGTTTAAAGCGTCGTTAGCCTCGCGACTATTCCAACCATCTTTAACGTGAATATCGTGCGGAGATACCTTGAAGATATCGCTACGCCCTTGAGCCAGTGATTTAAGGCCGGTGCTATCATTAGACATTTGAATTATTTACCTTCATTCAAGCGAATAATATATTTTCGCAAATCAATTTCAACTTTATCGGTGTCAACTCCAAACAAATCGGCTACAAGAGCGCACGAAACCGAAAACATGCCGCACTCATCGTCTAGCCAATTACAATCATCATTATTCGCTAACCATTCTACAGCTTCTCTATATCCGGGACGTTTCATTTTAAAACCATTCGTTCGGTTGCGATGTTCCAACCTTAACCGCTTTAATTCAGCTTGTCAACTTTAATTCAAACTAATTAATACGGTTTGCGTGACCACTGACAACCGCACTCATGACAGACAAAAGACGTAAGATTGATGCCGAAGCGATTTGGTTGAGTGCGGATATCAACGCCCCAACACTCGGGGCACTGGATGCCTTCGGCAATTCGCATCACCTCTTGCGTCCCTCGATTGTTATGCTTACGAACGGCATCTGCACTTTTAAAATTCAATCGTTTAATTTCGTTCGTCATTTTGCTCGCTCCGTTGCTCTGATGTTTTTGAGTATACAGAAATTCAGATAGGAGTCAAGCGTTAACTTAAATTATTTAATAGGAATTCAGTCACAAAACCAATCATGCGGTGGCTCTTGTCCACAATTGATGCAATAATGTCCACTGCCTCGTTCGTATTCATACATATGATCAGGGCAATGTTCGGGACAAACACCTTGTGTGCCATCGGCCGGATAGATGTTACACAATTCACCACAGACTTTGCAATATGCTTCCGGTGGATTAGTGCTCATTTACTTGACTTTCTCGTTAACCGAAATCCCTCACGATCAATTACTTTTATAATGCTCGCTACAGAATCATCCGTAAGGTAGCCAAATACCTTATGACCACCACACTCGACAGTGACATAGATTTCGAGATTTTCAATCAATTTTTGAAGTGATTGTTTGCGATTCATATTCAGCCTTAATAAAATTTTCAATTTGATGCAACAGAAGAGTTAATGTACCCTGCAATATCACATTATTAAATGGATTATCGCAAGTCACCATTTTAATAGTACCATCGTCTAACGTTGCTATAAGCCGAAAATCGTATTTATTTTGTTTGATTTCTAAATTTGCCATTTCTCACAACTCCAAATATTTAATCAATTCATCCCTGGCATTCTCATAACCGTAACACGTTATAGTACGAAAGCCTTCTTCGTTCAACTTAAATAACCATTCGCTTTGTTCAACGGAGAGCTTGCCTTTGCCGACCTTCAGTTCGATAATTAGTCCATGATAAATTCCGCGAGGAACCAAAAAAAAGACATCCGGCACTCCCGCCTTAACTCCAGTTGCCTTCAATCGTGCAGCCGTTCGCTTATCACGCAATCCACCGTTTGGGCAGTGGAAAAGCCATCGTAGATCAGGATATTTAGTTAGATTCTGTTGAGCCCAACAGAAGATTGCCGCTTGGGCACCATCCTCAGTTCCGCTTTTGGCCAAATCTTCGGGCTTCATCGTAGCAAAATCCAAACACTAAATACAACAGCGCAAATCCAGGTAAATATCATCCAATTACCTTTAACATAAGGTGTAACGCTACAACCAACGGCAAGCGCCCAAACGCCAATTAGAATTATCTGTGCATTAGTCATTCGCAATTCCCCTTCAATTTATATCCCATTGTACCACGCGGTAGCTTCTCCGCATAGCCTTTCTTGACCAATTCAATCATGATAAATCGAATTGATACCGGATCGATATTGGTATCAGATGAAACTTGTTTGACTGTGGGCATTATAGAGTTATCGGATTGATATTGATTCAGATATTTGAATACAAGTGTTTGTCTAGGACTGAGCATTCACAACTTCCATAAATCCCACCATATCAAACATAAATATTTAATGATGGGAGCTAGAACGATAAGAGTTATGATTACATAGCCTATTTCGTAATAGCTCATTCGGTATCCTGCGGCGGGTCATAATAATCCACAAAAGCGTTGATGGCTGCTTTAGCTCCAAGTCGATGCCATTCGCTAATCATTTCCACACCATCTACATCAGCAATAGCCTTAGCAACCCTCTCAATCAACTCTTCATCATTCATAAGATTGTGTTCGGATTTCACATGGTTCACTGTTAAGTCAAGAACATCAGAGAAAAGTAAAGCAAACTATTTTTTGGGCTTCAAACACTTGCATTTTTAGTATAAGGGAAACAGGTTACATAGTGCCAAAAATGACAAGCTACAGAGCTTGAGAAAAGAGGGGAGGCTCAAATACAAGAGCCTGAGAAAGAGCAGTTTGGATACCCAAGGGCCAGTCGAGCTTTAGGACTATCATTTGTTTGCTGGGGGGATTTTGGATAGTGCTTGGGGCATGAGCGTCACCATTGTCCGCTGAGAGCTGATCTTTAGGTGACGTCCGAGCTCCACCCTGTTTGCATCTTCCAGTTGATATCATGCTCTTGGGTTTTGTAGGCTTATTAGGCGGAGCCTCATGTGCTCGCTCGGAGTCGGCCATCGCTGTCTGGTACGCCTCTCGTGGATGACAGATGCGTGATCGAGGGGTAAGGATGGTGGGTTTGACCGCTCCTCCGTGGGCCGAGGGTGCTTGCTTTTGGTTCACCCTACATGGGACATGAGTTTGTAAATGCAGGAAAATAGTACTTGGCCTACGATTCCCGAGATAAGGCCATTGAGATGATGTCCCTTCATATTGGGGACTCTTGGATGACCATGTGGGGGCTCCTCCTTGAAGGGGACTTGGGCTATCACGTTAGTTGTATACAACTGGTACTATGTGGGGCGGAGTTTCTGGAGTCTTGCTTGATGGCTCCCAATCTATTCGTGGCCGTCTTCTATCTTGGGGAGCCTGGGTCCACTGGACGCAGAGGGCCTGGTCGACCTCCCCACCCCGCATGCTCGGTATGAGTGTGTCTTTTTGGGTTTCTCAGTTGGACCATTAGAAGCACCTATCCCCTTGAGTGTATCTTGCCGAGCTTCAGTTTGCACAAAGTTTTTCACCACGGTGATAGTCCCCTGGGAGAATCCTTGGATACTTAAGTCAGCAGATTGAGGGAGAGGTAAGAGTGGGGTTTTCAAGAGGTGGGGAGGGCTTGAGACAAGGGAGCTAGCTTGAGGGAGGCGCAGAAGGGTGGCCATGGAGCTCGGGTGGCTCTACCAGAGGGGGGTCGTGCTTCCCTTGGAGGGAATTCTGGCAAGGTAAGAGAAGGCCCGGTGAAGAACTTTGTGCAAGTTGAAGCTCGGCAAGACGCACTCAAAGGGATTCCTGCTTCCGATGGTCCAGCTGGGAAGCCCGAAAAGGCACACTCACACCGGATATACAGTGTGGGCGCTCGACCAGGTCCTTTGTGCTTAGCGGATCTTGGTTATTCGAGTTGAAAGGTGGCCATTGTTCAGATTGGGAGTCATCAAGAAAGACTCTAGAAATTCAGTTCCTCATCGCACCAGCTGTATGCAAGCTGGTGCTGCAGCCTGAGTCCTCTTCAAGGAGGCATTGCCACATAGTCATCCGAGAGTTCTCAGTATGGAGGGGCATCATCACGGAGGCGATATCTCGGGAATTGTGGGCCAGGTACTATTTCTCTACCTTCATAGACTTAGGTCCCATGCATGGCGAATCAAAATCAAGCACCCCAGCTCACAGAGGAGTGACTAAGCCCGCCATCCTTTCCCTTCGACCATGTATCCATCACGGGTGAGGAGGACACTAGGCAACGATGTCCTACTCTGAGTGAGCATATGGGGCTCCACCTAGGAAGCCTATAACACAAGAGAAAGGTACCGATTGGACAATCCAAACTGGTTGGAGCATGGTCAACACCTGAAGATCGGCCTGCTGCGGACAACGGTGACACTTGTGCCCCCAGCGCTACCTAGAAGCTCTCAAGCGAACAAATGACAATCTTAAAGCTCGGCTGGCCCTTGGGTATTAAGGCTGCTCTTTCTCAGGCTCTGTATCCGAGCCTCCTCTCTTTTTCTTAGGCTCTATATTTTGCCATTTTTGGCACTATATAACAAGGATGGCAGTATCGGTTTCGGTACCGGTTTCGGCCGGTTCCGAAACCGATACGTCACAATTACTTTGGTCATAAGGTCGATGCTAGTTTAGTCAAGGTCCGTGCACATTTTACTTAACATCATACAAGGTCCGTGAACATCATACTTGCCAGCTTAGTCAAGGTCTGTGCATACATTAGTCAGGTCTATGCAAGTTACTATTGTATGGCACGCTGGGTTGGTGCATATCTGTTAACATATAAGTCTGCATGGTTTGAAGTTGGTGCATATTATGATTCATGCTATATGGAAGGTCGGTGCAATCTTTTCTTCATACATAGTGAAGTCGGTGCATGTTTTTGTTTGTCCATTTGAAGTCGGTGCATACTTGCCCTTGTGCATACCCAAGGTCAGTGTATTGTTCCTTTCGTTGCATGAAAGGTCAGCGCACATTATTGTTCACTCATAAATTCACAAGTCAATGCACATCATGTTAGTCAGCATGGCAATGTCGGTGTAACTCTTGTCTTATGCCATTGTTCACGTGCGGGCGGGGTTGTTGCCGGCGTGACATGGGGTGTGGTGACCGGAGTGAGGGGTAGGATATAGCCACGGGAGAGAGGCCAGAAGGTAATGTGTTTCGGGCACTCCCTCTCATGACCATATCTATCTCAAAGTGGCATCATGCACTTGCCTTTTACGGAGAGTCGAGGGGAGACCGAGTGACACGGGAAGTTTTCAAGTTGAAGGGAAATATGGCTGGGATGTAGGCGTGTCAGTCGATTTCTCGACAATCACTTATGGAACCGAATGTTTAACCGGGGATGCACCACCAGGGCGTGGCACGTGGACTCGAGGGGTGAGGTACCCATGGAGGGATTGATGGTTCTGTGGGTGTGAGTGCACAGGCGACTTTGGGGAGTCGTGTACAAGACGTCTTTCCCCACCGACCACAAGCAGTTAGTGTTTATTTACATCGGATTGAATCTGAAGACCTTCGTTCCATGATGAAGAGGAGTCCGTATATTCCTGAAGTCCTAGGTGGAGAGCCAGTGGCACTTTACAGTTGTGGGTTTGCCTCTTTACTTGGTGGTGTTGACTGGGGTCAGGGGGTGCTGGAGGTTCACGCTGGGTGACACAGAGGGAGGACTGAGGGCCTGAACGTGGATGCGAAAGCATTCATCCAATTGGTAGTTTAATTTTTGAGTTTTACATGTGTTTACAGGTAGGCCGCAGTGGCCAGGATACAACTGGTGCATGCCACGGGACAATTCCGATGTGATGATCGGTCCCCGGGTCGATGCATGATGGGTGAACACATATGTGTTTTACAGAGGGCTCCTCCCATGGTGTGGGCCAGGGCTACGATGCTGAACGGGGGCTTGTGACTAGATGACTGGAGGGATGTGTCGATCCGGTGTCTGGGCGAGGGCCGACCATGACTCAAGTTGAGCGGCCGAGCGTGGCCTTGTGACTGTGAGAGAGCATGACGTCGTGGCACGTGTGTGGTTGCGACCGACGGGCACGTGAGGGGAAATCCCAGCTTGAGGGGACGTTCGCCCATGTCATAACGTCTCACATTCGGTGGGTGTTGACTTGTATGTGACGGCTACATACGGCATGAGGGGAGTGCAAATGACATACCCCCGACGTATTAGGCCGACGAACAAGTTACCCAAGCACAATTCTCCTTAGCTCGTTGCTTGGAGCTACTCGAAGCTTGAACCTGCGTCTGTGTGTTGTATCCTTGCATGTGTATGTATGTATGCCCCTTGAGCTTCTAAGGGGGGTTTTATAGGGAAGTTGAAGGGTCAGAATGGGTTTAGGAGGGCTAGCTTGAGGGGTAAAACCAACCCGCATAAACCCCAGTGAATAGTAAGGGTTTACGTGGACTAGCTTGAAGGGTTAAGCTAGCCCACATAAACCCAAGTGAACAGTGCTTGGGAGTTGCACGGGTTGAGGAGGGGAGAAGGGGTTTATGCGGACTAGCTTATAGGGTTGAGCTGGTCCCCGTAAACCCCTCCCCTGGGTGGGGTTTGCGCGGACTGGCTCATAGGGTTGAGCCA